>BPLR01007549.1:0-22301 GCA_021605095.1 Caerostris extrusa
CCATGCTGTATCTAAATATGGTGTACTTTTATTTAAATGTTAATTATTTATTTATTTATATTAAGTCTTATTTTTAAAATATGAGTAGTTTATTCATTATAAAATTCTTTTAATCTAGTAAAGTAAACTATTCTATATCTTTTACTTAATTATAGTTGAAGTACGTTTAAATTTAATTAAGTATTGCATTTTCAAATAAAATGGGATATTTATGCATTCAAACACTCAATTGATACCATGGAGTCTTGTGCATGATTAAACATTAATTATGATGAAACATATAAACCAGAAATATTTCTTGTAGCATAGGAGGAAAAAAAAAAGAAAAGGTTACATAGACTGAAAATTAATTAAAAATTAAGGAACGCCTTATTCCCAATACAGGATCTTTCTGGGATGGTGAAGATAGCATCGAGAAAGTATTTCTACTTTCAGGTACAGATCCAAAAACTGTACAAAAGTCAAACTTAGCAACAATTTATATAGCAAACCACATCATTAACTTTGACGTAAAAACACCACAATTCGATATTAAATAATCGTAAAAATAAACAGAAGACTTTGGAACGTGTTTGGTTCAGTGGAGAAAGAAAAGTTTTGTGGGGAAGCAAGCAAAGTGAAAAAAGGGAATTTTATTTTACGACTTGAAGCTTTCTTCTTCGCGCTTTTTAAGAAGTTCATTCTGTCGGCATCCATAGTAGTTAGGAAAAACGACTTAACTCCGCTAAGTGAGACCAACCAACACAGCACATTTTGCTTACAATTTGCTAAAAAATAAAAATAAAGTAGAATAAAAATAAAAAACAAAGAAGTGATGCTTATTTGAGGCTCCTTTGGTAGTGTTTCTAGGGGATTTTTAGAACATATTCGAAAGAACACGTCTATCGAATTTCAGGTAATGGGAACTGAACTTTTGAGTAGTTAGGGAAGAAAAGCCAAGCAATCCCTCTCTTCAGTGGTGGGTGGGAGATTAGCGAATTATAGTATGAAGAACATTTTTGAAGCGAGTTTTAAAATCTGCTGCAATGTGTTTTTGCTTTTTGTTCCGAAGAAAAGTTATTTTACGTTTCGTGATAAGGTAAGTATTTACCTTCACACTTGATGACATTACACTGCAGCTTTGCATTCTTATTGGCACTATATTGTACATTGTATATCTCCTATGAACCAACCTGTCCTTAGCCTGCAATGACCTTCTACAATTTGGAAGAATTTTACACAAGGTTGTGTTCGACATTTAAGTCATTACCCGCATTATGGGTATTAATCTATCAGAGCATTAAAATTTATGATAGGTAGCCTTAAATGTGGAACACAATGCAACATGATGATAACCATAAAAAGTATCATCTCATTTGATGGCATATAATTGCAATTCATAGGTATTTCTTCTTCAATAACGCTTCAGTCCCATGGTGGGCCAAGTCCTTCTACCAGATTCGAAGCATGACTTGTTGCTTCTCTTTTTACAAAATAACAGTGTTGTCATCCCTACGTCCAACGCTCTACAAACTTATTAGGGCCTGAATGTCCCAAATGTCTCATTGCACCACAGGTTTGTGTTCAAATACGGCGATTTGCCATGTATGTTTGTAGTGATTTGGTACACTTCCCAAACCGCGTTCAGGTCTCAGCATGAGGCATAGAGCTTCAAGGTTTTGAGAGTTTGGTTTTTCGTTTACGTTTTTGTCGTTCACGCTCAACTTATGGACACTTTAGGCTAAACAGACCAGGACCACAGTTTAAAGTGGATTCGGAACACTACAAACACCCACACGGCACCGCCGGGCTCGAACCCGAAACCTGCTGTGGCAGAGCACCAGAGCGCTAGCCACTCGGTCATTCAGGCCCTAGAGCTTCAAGGAGCCCAGTCGGACATTTCACTCCACCACACCATTCCCAAACTGTAAAAGGGAAACTCAGCTCGAAGCACAGTGATGCGGTGTGGTGTAGTAGTAGTAGTAACCATAATACTCTCCACCAGTCCCACGTTGCCACTGAGCCACTTGTCGGACAAACAACGTATCTAATAAATATGTGTAATTTATTTAAATGATACTTTTTATTTATTTATATGAAAAAAAGTCTTAAAAATAATTAGTTTTATTCATTATAAAATTAACTTTTTGATAAAGTAAAAATCAAATATTCTTATATGATACATCAATCAAAATTTGGAATATTGCATTCGTTTTAATCTCAATTAATTATCATAGAGTTTTTATTCATGATTAATCATTAATTATATTCAGAATCATATAAACAAAAATGTTCTATAACGCGGGGGGGAAAAAAGACATACGTTCGAAAATTCAATTAAAATTAAAGACGCCTTAATCTCAATGGGATCTTCTGGGATTAGTGAATGACATCGAGAAACCAATTTCGGTCGAATTGGTCCATGTCTGCCTCGAAATTACCAGACGCCAAGAAGAATTATCAAAAGTCCAAATTTAGTAGCAATTGCAGCGATGCAAACCCGTCATTAACTTTGACGTAAAAACTGCTCGGCGTTAAATGTCGTAAAAATAAACAGAAGACTTTGGAAGCGTTGGGTTCGGGGAAAAAGTTTTGGCAGGAAACACACAAAAAAAAAAAAAAAAAAAAAAGAATTTTATTTTATGACTTAACTCTTCAACGTTTTTAAGTTGTTCTTGCCAACATCGTAATGGTTAACGGAAAACGACATTCACTAATAGACGATAACAGCGTTGCCACGGCGAGAAAAAAATATAAAAAAATAAATAAACGAAATTCTTATTTGAAGCCGTTTCGTAGTGGTCCTAGGGGATTTTTAGAACATATTCGAATGAGAACACGGCTGTTGAATTTCAAGTAATGGGAAGCAAGCTTTTGAGTAGTTGGGAAGAAGAAGTAGTAGTAATTTTCTCTTCCAGTTAATCGGTAGAGGGAGTTGTTTTGAATTATTTGTTTGGCAGAAAACTTTTTGGAAACTAGCTTTAAATTATGCTGCAATTTTTTTGTCTTTTGTCCTGAAGCGAAGTTAGTTTTTACGTTTCGTGATAAGAGTAAATATTTGGAACTACTTGACCAGTATTCATTAAGTATTATTATTGCTTTTTTTTTAATTATACATTGTTGTCTTAGCATGAACAACCTGTCTTAGCCTGGAACACTGTTCTAACTGGAAGTGAATGTTACTGGAGTAATAATTCGACATATAAAGGCCTCTGTTCCTCATTTATGGAAGCTACAGAATGAGCCATTACATTTTTTTATTCGGTACTTTAAATGTCGAAATGATATGGCGATTACCCATAATATCTCATCGCTTACTCCAATTGTGAGGTATTTTTATTCAGTAAAGGCAAAAGTCCGTGGTGGGGCGGACTTCTGGCAGATTTCAAAACAAGCGATGTGGTTTTTCTTTCTACAGAATAGAACTGTTTGCCCTACGCCCAATAGTTTTATTAGACAGGGACATGCAGTATATCGAACCACTACAAACATACTTGGCACCGCTAGAATTCCTACCAAAATACCTATGGTAACGAGAACCAGAAAGCATGCCTACACTTAGTAGCGGCCTGATGGCCCATTGACTAGAACTTTTGGACTTTGGTACCTCAGGCTTCAGGTTCGAAACATGGCAGTGGCATAGATTTTTGTTAGTCTTTTGCAATCGAATTGTAGGTCCCGGGATAGTAAGCCCAAAGTGTATAAAAAAAATTATCGTAGAAAGACAAACCAAACTTATCTTCATCTCCAATGGCGCGAGATGGATATTTCTTAACACTAAGTGGAACAAAAGGGACGTACTTTCGAAAATTCAATTAAAATTAAAGACTCCTTAATCTCCAATGGGATCTTCTGGGATGAGTGAATGACATCGAAGAAATAATTTCGGTCGAAATACTCCATGTCTACGGGGAATTTACCAGACGCCAAGAACAATTACAAAACTCAAATTAAGTAGCAATTGCAGCGAAGCAAACCCATCCATTAATTTGGACGTAAAAACAGAATCGACGTTAAATGTCGTAAAACAAACAGAAGACTTTGGAAAGCGTTGGGTTCGGAGAAAAAGTTTTGGCAGGAAGCACACACAAAAAAAAAAAAAAAAAGGAATTTTATTTTATGACTTAACTCTTCAACGTTTTAAGTTGTTCTTGCCAACATCGTAATGGTTAACGGAAAACGACATTCACTAATAGACGATAACAGCGTTATACGGCTTGAAAAAAAATAAAAAAATAAAAAAATAAAACGAAATTCTTATTTTGAAGCCGTTTCGTAGTGGTCCTAGGGGATTTTAGAACATACTCGAATGAGAACACGGCTATCGAATTTCAGTAATGGGAGGTGAGCTTTTGAGCAGTTGGGAAAAAGAAGTAGTAATTTTCTCTTCCAGTTAATTGTTAGGAGTTATTTTGAATTATTAATTTTGCAGAAAACATTTGGAAACGAATTTTAAATAATGCTGCCAATTTTTTTCTTTTTTTTGTTTTCAAACGAAGTTAGTTTTACGTTTCTTGAAAATACTAAAAAATATTTGCAACTACTTGACGAGAATTCTTTAAAAATATTCTTATTGTTTTTTTAATTACACATTGGTGTCTTGGTATGTGCAGCTTGTCTAGCGTGGAACAGTCTCATAGGTGGAATAGATTTGTTTACTGGAATTCCAGTTCGCCCTCTAAGGGCCACTAACCCACATTTATAAAAGGTACTGAAGGGAGCCATTAAACTTTTTTAAGGAGCCATTAAACTTTGGTAGCTTAAATGACGAGACGACATGGTAATTGCCATAAAGTTTTTATAATTTTCAAAAGCAATGACTGCAATTCCTAGGTGCCTGCCTGTTTATTTTTTTTTTTAATATTTTCAAAAAAAAATCCACTTGTGGATTAGAATCCATGTTATCTTGTTGGCTAGTCATGCATATTAGCACAAAACAGTTAAATGTACAGAAAAAAAATTATAATACTCTTATTAATTAAAGCAATAATTAAGCAACTAATTTTTTATTGAAAAAGAAATTTATCCTTGTTATTATATTATGAAATATATTGAAACATGCTAAGCAATGTATGTTTTCTTGTGTCTAATCTTCAATATCCTGCAATGCAGGACTCACATCCTATTAGTAATCTACTCATGAATGGAGGGGAAAGGGCAGCTTCTGATTTTATAGAGCACTTGTAGGTAGAAGTCCGACTTGGCGTATCTTATAGGATACCGTATTGACTTAGTATATCTTATATTTGCGTATCGTACGTGAATACACGTAAAAATCCCTTAGATTATCCAACTCACGATTCAAGATGATGGTTGTTACAATCGACATCAGTATCCTCGTTTTTTGTAACAGTGCCTGAAACAAAGCCCCAGTGCATTGCACGTCTGCCCTAGTAATCACCAGCAGCTCATGTTACCACTCAGCCATTAGTCAGGCAAACAATGTATATATTCATAATCATCATCATCATTGCCGCAATAGCACCAAGGTGGGACAAGGCCCTCTGCCTACTGATTTTGAAACAGGCTTTTAAATAGTAGGATTTTCAGCCCTACGCCCAATGCTCTAAGATCATATCGGACCGGACCTACGGATTAAAAGTACATTCCGAACCACTACAAACAACCATGGCACCACCGGTACACGTAAACTGTGGCACCGAATGACAGAGAATGCATATAGTAAATATGTATAATAATTGTTTATTTAGATGACAATTACTATTATTTTATATGAAAAAATCTTAAAAATAATTAGTTTTATACTTATAAAATTATTGTTATAAAAACAAGAATCAATTATTTAAGTATACAATTAGTACATATTTAATCTGTATTTAAAATTTAATTAATTAATCAATGTCTTAGTTTATAATCAAAATTCGAGATATTATACTTGTAGTAAAATCTCAACTAATTATCACCGAGTGTAATGCAGGAGCATATAAACCAAGAAATATTTCTAACACTAAAGGAAAAAATGGACATACTTCCGAAAATTCAATTAAAATTAAAGACCCCTTAATCTCAATGGGATCTTCTGGGATGAGTGAATGACATTGAGGAAATAATTTCTGTCCGAATTACTCCATGTCTGCCGCGAAATTACCATACGCCAAGAAGAATTACCAAAAGTCCAAATTTAGCAGCAATTGCAGCGAATCAAACCCATCATTAACTTTGACGTAAAAACTGTTCGACGTTAAATGTCGTAAAACTAAACAGAAGACTTTGGAACGCGTTTGGTTCGGGGGAAAAGTTTTGGCGGGAAACAAACAAAAAGACAAAAAAAAAAGAATTTTATTTTATGACTCTTCAACGCTTTAAGCTGTTCTTGTCAACATCATAATGGTTAACGGAAAACGACGCTCACTTAATGGATGATAACAGTGTTGCCAGAGTTTCTTAAAAAAAATTAAAATAAAAGTAGAATAAAAATAAAACGAACTTTTATTTGAAGCCGTTTCGCAGTGGTATTCGAATATGTTCTAGGGATTTTTTTTAGAACTTATTCAAATGAGAACACGGCTAGTTGTTTGAGTAGTTGGGAAGTAGTAGTAGTAGTAGTAATTTTCTCTTCCAGTTAATCGGCAGTGGGAATTATTTTTAATTATTAGTTTGCAGAAAACTTTTAGAAACGAGTTTTAAATTCTGCTGCAATTTTTTTCTTTTGTTTTCAAACGAAGTTAGATTTTACGTTTTCTTGAAAATACTAAATATTTGCAACTACTTGACGGGAATTCTTTGAAGTTTTCTTATTGTTTTTTTTTAATTGCACATTTGTGTCTTAGTACAGGGTGCCTGTCTTAGCCTGGACCAATTCTCTGACTGGATTGCGATGGCATGCATGTTTGTGAGTGTTTCGTCATCCACACTAAATAGTAGGTTCTGGTCTAATTAGCCCAACGTGTGCAAAAAATAACCGTATAGCGACAAACCGAATGAATTTATTACTTCAATACCGCGACAGCCACATGGTTGACTAAGGACTTCGTGAAAGGAATTTTAGGGCCAACTTCCCATATTTGCATGTTGTGTAGAAGACAGCAAGCAATACTCTCACCAGGTCGTCTAATTCATGAAACAAGGTGCTGAACATGACAAACGCCATTGAGTCGTTGTTAGAAACAGTTTCTACAACAGAACCGCCATGCGGATTGGACGTCAGTGCTAATATTCCCTATAGGCACGAGCCGGGTAAACAAAGGATATATTAAGTATGCATAATATCTGCTTATTTAAATGATACTCATCATTAAATTACATGAAATAGTCCTAAAATGATTATGTGTTTAACTAATCCTAAGTGTCCTGCAGTGCAGGGGGACGGACATTCCATGAGCAATCTAGTCAAAAAAAAGGATGGAGAAAAGGGGGCAGCTTTTATTGTTCACGAGCACCCATAAGTAGAAATCTAACTTGGATCCGAGACGCTCTACAGTCATATGAGACAGAGACCTGCCAGTTTACAGTGGATTCCATACCACCACAAACATTCATGGCACCTCCGGCACTCCAAACCTAACCCTGGGGTGCTTAAAAGAGCCAAAGCGCTCCACAGTCAGCCATTTAGGCCCCTAAAATTATTAGTTTTATACATAAAAATTAATGTTATAAAAACAAGAATAAAATATTTAATTATAAAATTAATCGTCATTTAAATTGTAATTAAAATTTATTTAAAAAAGGCAATCTTTTATTTTCAATCAAAATTGGAGATATTATATTGGCAATAAAAATCAGAACTAATTATCACCGAGTGTATTGCAGGATCCCATAAACCAAGAAATATTTCTTTAACACGAGAGAGGAAAAAAAAAGACATATTTGAGATAATTCAATTAAAATTAAAAGACGCCTTAATCTCCAATGGGATCTTCTGGGATGAGTGAATGACACCGAAGAAATAATTTCGCCCGAATTACTCCATGTCAGCCACGAAATTACCAGACGCCAAAAAAGAATTACCAAAAGTCCGAATTTAGTAACATTGCACGAAGAAAATTCGTCATTAAATGTGACGTAAAAACTGTTCGACGTTAAATGTCGTAAAAACGAACAGAAGACTTTGGAACGTGTTTGGTTCGGGGGAAAAAAGTTTTGGCAAAGAAACAAACAAAAGAAGAAAAAAAGAATTTTATTTTATGACTTAACTCTTCAACGCTTTAATCTGTTCTTGTCACACCATAATGGTGAACGGAAAACGACTGTCACTTAATGGATTATGACAGCGTTTGCCAAAAGAGCGTAAAAAATAAAAAGTAGAATAAAAAATAAAGCGGAATTCTTATTTGAAGCCGTTTCGCAGTGATTCTAGGGGATTTTTAGAACATATTCGAATGAAAACACGGCTCTCGAATTTCGAGTAATGGGAAGCGAGCTTTTGAGTAGTTCGGAAGAAGTAGTCGTAATTTTTTCTCTTCCAAGTTAATCGGTGGGTAGTTATTTTGTATTATTAGTTTGGAAGAAAACATTTGGAAACGAGTTTTAAACTCTGCTGCAATAATTTTTCTTTCTTTTTTGTTGCGAAGCGAAGTTTTTAGGTTTCGTGATAAGAGTAAATATTTGCAATTACTTGGAGAGTATTCTTTTAAAGTATTCTAATTGTTTTTTTTATTATTATTATACAATGGTGTCTTAAAAATGGACAACCTGTCTTAACCTGGACCAGTCTTGTAAGTGGGAGAGAATGTTACTGGAGTTCCAGTTCGACATTTAAGGACCACTAACTCGCATTTATGTGAGGTACAGAATGAGACATTAAACATTTTTATTTGGTACTTTAAATGTCGAGACTTCATGGTTATCGCCGTAAAGCCTCATCGCTTTTGAAAGCAATGTCTGAATTCGTAGGGGTCTTCCTATTTTTTTTAACATTTGCAAAGACAAAATCCACGGGTGCATTCGATCCCATGTTATCTTGATCGCCAGTCGTGTATGTTAGCACAAAACAGTGAAATGGACAGAAAAATATAATACTCTTATTAATTAAAGCTATAAATAAGCAGTTGATTTTTTATTAGAAAAAGAAATTTATCACTTGTTATTATATATGAAATATATTGAAACATGCTAAGCAATGTATGTTTTCTTGTGTCTAATCTTCAATATCCTGCAATGCAGGACGGGCATCATATTAGTAATCTACTCATGAATGGAGGGAAAAAGGAGGCAGCTTCGGAATTTATGGAGCACTCATAGGTAAAAGTCCGACTTGGCGTATCGTATAGGATAACATATTGACTTGGTATATCGTATATTTGCGTATCGTACGTGAATACACGCAAAAATCCCTCAGAGTGTCCAACTCATGAGGCAAGATACTGAATATTACAAACGACATCGAGCCTCCTCGTTTTTTGTAACAGTGCCTGCATCAAAGCCCCCAGTGTATTGAACGTCCGCCCTAATGCTCACCAGCGGCTAACGTTGTCACTGAGCCATTAGTCAGGCAAACAATGTATATATTTATAATCATCATCATCAATGTCGCAATAGCACCAAGGTGGGACAAGGCCCTCTGCCTACTGGCAGATTTTGAAACAGGCTTTTTTTAAAGGAGTAGGATTTTCAGCCCAACGAACAATGCTCTAAGATCATATCGGACCGGACCTACGGTTTTAAGTACATTCCGACCCACTACAAACAACCATGGCACCACCGGTACTCGTAAACTGTGGTACCGAGTGACACAGAATGCATATAGTAAATATGTATAATAATTGTTTATTTAGATGACAATTATTATTATTTTATATGAAATAGTCTTAAAAATAATTAGTTTTATACTTATAAAATTATTGTTATAAAAACAAGAATCAATTATTTTAGTATACAATTAGTACATATTTAATTTGCATTTAAAATTTAATTAAACAGACTCTTAATTTTTAATTAAAACTCGAGATATTATATTATATTAATAATAAAATGGCAATTAATTACCACCGAGAGTTATGCAGGATTCTCTAAGTCAAGAAATATTTCTTAACGCTAAGGAAAAAAAAAAAGACAAATATAGAATATTCTTAAAATAAGTAGGTTTATTCATTAAATAATTAACGTAGATGAAGCAAGAATCAAATATTGTGATCTGATACATACTTATACAATTTATACTTATTTAATTATTATTTAAAATTTAATTAATCAGGCAGTGTCTTAGGTTTCAATCAAAATTTGCGATATTATATTGACAATGAAATCTCAACTAATTATAATTGTGTGCAATGCTGAATCCTTTAAACCAAGAAATATTTCTTAACACTAAGAAAAAAAAATGGACAATCTTGCGAAAATTCAATTAAAATTAAAGACACATTAATCTCCAATGGAATCTTCTGGGATGAGTGAATGGCATTATAGAAATAATTTCGGTCCGAATTACTCCATGTCCGCTGCGAAATTACCAGACGCCAAGAAGAATTAACAAAAGTCCAAATTTAGTAGCATTTACAGCAAGAAATCCCATCATTAACTTTGACGTAAAAACTGCTCGACGTTAAATGTCGTAAAAATAAACAGAAGACTTTGGAACGGTTTGTTTCGGGAAACGTTTTTGATTTGTAAACAAACAAAAAAGAAATAAAAGAATTTCTTTTATGACTTAAGTCTTCAACGCTTTAAGTTGTTCTTGTCAACATCATAATGGTTGACGGAAAACGACGCACGCTTAATGGATGATAACAGCGTTGCCACAATTTTTTTGAAAAAACTAATAGAAAAGATTAAAATAAAACGAAATTCTTATTTGAAGCTGTTTTGGAGTAGTTCCAGGGGAGTTTTAGAATATATTCGAACGAGAACACGGCTATCGAATTTCGAGTAATGGGAAGTGAGCTTTTGAGTAGTTGGTTAGAAGAAGTAGTAGTAATTTTCTGTTCCAGTTAATCGGTGGAGTTATTTTGAAGTATTACTTTTTAGAAAACTTTTAGAAACGTGTTTTAAATTATGCTGCGATTTTTTTTTTTTGTTTCGTAGCGAATTTAATTTTTAAGTTTCGTGATCAGAGTAAATATTTGTAACTACTTGACGAGTATTCTTCAAAAGTATTTTGTTTTTTTAATTATGCATTGGTGTCTTGCTACAGACAGCCTGCCTTAGGCTGGAACTGTCTTCTAACTAAGCGCGAATGTTGCTGGAATTCAAGTTCGACATTCAAGGGCCACTGCCCCACATTTTATTGGAGGCCAACAATGAGCCATTAAAACTTTTATTTGGTACTTGAAATACCAAGACGACATGGAAATCGCCATAAAGTCTCATCGTTTTTGTAAACAATGGGTGAAATTCTTAAGTATTTTTCTTCTTCAAACTTTGATACCACCGTTTCAGATTCGAAGCTGGCTGTGGCATTGATGTTTATTAGTGGTTCGAAAACCACTTTAAACTGTAGTATACCGTCTAATTACCCTAAATTGTGCAAAAAAATTACAATAGCGCGACAAACTAAACCAATCTTCTATGGTGGCCCATGTTGGAACAAGGCCTTCTTTCAGAGCCCGAAACATGAGATTTTTTTTATTTTAATGGGTAGTGTTTTTTCCGGCGTTTAACGCTCTACAGACTTATAATACCGGGACCTACCAGACTGTAATACCGGGACCTGTCTAAAGTGGATTCTCAGCCATTAACAAACATCCATGCCAACGCTAGGATTCAAAAGTGAAAAATCTTTACTACTAAAGGCCGGATAGCTAGTCAATTGGCCATCAGGTCGCATTGAAGGAGAGGAAAGGTGGGCAGCTTCTGTTGTGATGGAACTCCCCCATAAATAGAAGTCTGACATTGGATCCGTGTAGCTAAATAAGTAGAGTAGTGCTTTTATGGCAGAGTTTTAGGGAAACTTCCCCACATTTTAATATCGTATAGAGAAAACACGGAAAATTCTCACAAGGTTGTCCGACACACGAGGCAAAATGCTGAACATTAAAAAACGCCATCGAATCTTCTCGTATTTTGAAACAAAGTCTACAATAAAGCAGCCAGCGAATTGAATCTCAGTCCTTATGCTCACCAGCGACGCACGCTGCACTTAAGCTTTGGGCAAACAATGCATATATAAAAATATGTACAATAATTCTTTATATCCATGAAAATTCTTATTAATTTACATGAAATATTCTTCAAAATAATTAGTTTTATTCATCAAAAAAATTAAATTTGATAAAAGAAGAAGCAAATATGATACACACTTATATAACATATAACGCTTATAAAAATGCTTATGATATATGCATAAAATAAATATTTATAATATGTCATTAATACATATAATAAATATGTATAATATGCATGATTATTTAAATGATAATTATTATTAGTTAACATTGAATAGTCTTAAAATAATACGTTTCATTTATTAAAAATTAACGTTCATAAAGCAAGAATTAATTATAAAATGATGCATGTTTATACAATTTATAATTTAATTTGCATTTCAAATTTAATTAAACAGGAAGTCTTTTAATTTTCATTCATAATTCGAGATTTTATATAGGCAACAAAATCTCAACTCATTATCAACGAGTGTTATGCAGGACCATATAATGTGAAGAAATATTTCTTAACACGTGGAAAAAAATGGACTCGAAAATTCAATCAAAATTAAAGACGCCTTAATCTCCAATGGGATCTTCTGGGATTAGTGAATGACATCGAAGAAATAATTACGGTCCGAATTACTCCATGTCTGCCGCGAAATTACCAGACGCCAAGAAGTTACCAAAAGTCCAAATTTAGTAGCAATTGCAGCGAAGAAAACCCATCATTAATTTTGACACAAAAACTGCTCGATGTTAAATGTCATAAATATAAACAGAAGGATTTGGAGCGTGTTTGGTTCGGAGAAAAGTTTTGGCGGGAAACAAAAAGGAAAAGAAAAAAAAAAGAATTTTATTTTATGACTTAACGCTTTAAGTTGTTCTTGTCAACATCATAACGGTTAACAGAAAACGACTCTCACTCATTGGATGATAACAGCGTTGCCACAGTTTGGGAAAAAGTACAAATAAAAATTGAATAAAAAATAAAACGAAATTCTTATTTGGAGAAGTTTCGCAGTGGTTCTAGGGGATTTTCAGAACATATTCGAATGAGAACACGGCTATCGAATTTCGAATAATGGAAACGAGCTTTTGAGTAGTTTAGTTTCGAAGACGAAGTAGTAGTAATTTTTTCTTCCAAGTAATTTGGTGGGTAGTTATTTTGAATTATTAGTTTCTGCAGAAAACTTTTGAAACGAGTTTTATATTCTGCTGAATTTTTTTTTTCCTTTTGATCCGAAGTAAACTTAGTTTTTACGTTTCGTGTTAAAAGTAAATATTTGCAAGTATTTGACGAGTATTCTTTAATGTAGTATCATTGCTTTTAATTACACATTGGTGTCTTGGTAAGGACAGCCTGTCTTAGCTTGCAGCAGTCTTATAACTGAAAGTAAATATTTTTCGAGTTCTAGTACGACATTTAAGGTCCAATTCCCCACATTTATTGGATGTACAGAATAAAAATATTTAAATTTTTGTTTTTAAATGTCGAAGGACATGGCGATCGCATAAAGTTTCATCATTTTTGTAAAGGTTTGACTGCAATTTGTAGGTATTTTTTTTTTTTTTTGTTTTTCAATGACTCGACTGCCCCATGGTGGACCAAGGCGTTTTGTCAGATTCCGAAATATAAGATTTTGTTTTTCTTTTTATGGGTTGTCAGCCCTACACCGAGTATTCTTATCAGAAAGGGACATGCTGTTTAAAGTAGATTCCAAATCATTCCAAACATCCATGACACCGCTGGGCCAAGAAAACGTAGCTTCTGGTAACGAACTCTAAATGTTAGACACTTCGCCATCAAGCCCCAAGTATTATTTACCAACTCATACTACAAAGTCACAGTAAAATTATATAGTTTTGCCATGTTAAATTCTAAGAGAATTACCAATGTTAGACGGATTAACAATTCAAAGTTTTACCATTTGGAATGATAAAAAACTTAATATTTTCTCTCCTCTCTGAATTGGGGACAGTTTAATTAAACCAGTGACTGAAATTTAAATAGAAAAAAATTAAATGCATGATTTAAAAACAAAACAATATAAACAAAATTTTTAGGAGAAAATACCTTTCTTTCTCTTAATAAGATCACAAGATATTTTGTTGAGCATTATATATAACACGTAGAATATCACTAATCAATTTATTTTGTTTCACATGTCTTCTGGCACCACGAGTAGACTTGTAGATAAATAATTTTTTTCTGATATCTCCCCCCCTCCCCCACTGAAAAAAAATTACATTGAGACTCCCTCTATACATTAAAGAATAAATTTAAAAATCAGATTTGATCAATTGCAAAATAAAAAAGGAAAATGCAATGTTTTAAATCATAAAACAGTCAATCATACATTACAAAGCCTATCGGCAAAAAGAATCTTCAGAAGCCTTTTAGTTATGACATTATTTATGAAAAATGACTTGCATGCTAGCTACTTTTACATATTTTTTTACTCTTAAATCAGAAAAATACTGAGAAAGGGAAAATAAAGTAGACAAAATACAAGTATTTTGATCTCAAATTGAATTAAAATGAACCTTGCATAAATTCAAAACTTTTTTTTTGTTTTGACATTGGAACAATGACTACAGCATTCAATCAATCAAACATTCGTAAATCTAAAACCTTGTACACAAAAATGCAAAAACATTTTGCATTTTCATTTCAAAATTCCGTTGTCTCCAACTTTTAATCTAATTCACTTGAAACACGGTTGCAGTTTATATCATTGGACAGGCCAAAAATAAAAAAAAATCACTCTTATGTTCATCCTGATGAAGGATCGAGCACGAGGTGGAAAAAACAGACTTTCGCGAAAATTCATCTCTTTTCCTAAGGCAAAAGCTAAAACAAAAATGATAAAATTCGAGCACATGATAGGGCGAGAGAGAAAAGGTGGGGGATTTTCCCCGCCCTTAAAGAAGACCCCCGGAGGAAAAATAACAAATTCTGACGCTGAAATTGAAAGAAAAGGGATTATACACTTATAGGGCGTGAGAAAAGGGATTTTTTTTTTTATTCCGATGCAAGTCAAGATTAAATTGGTTTTCTATCCCCAGCGCCATCATTTTGACTTTTCATCACATTTTTTGGAGAAAGGAACATGCTGAAATTTTAAATCTTTTTTCCCTTGATTCATTTTTTTCCCTAAGAAGTGTCCACAAGATTAAATGCTTCTTCCATTGCAAAGGAACTGGTTTATTGGCATTGAAACTCATTAGAAAAATGAATTGGATTTCTTGGAAATAATCATTGAAGAATCTTGAATCATTGATGAATTGAATTTCTTTAAAAGTGCTTTTGATGACTTGAATCTTAAATCATTCCGAATTGAATCTTGAATCATTGATGAATTGAATTTCTTTTAAAATAGCTATTCATTATTGAATCTTAAATCACTCCTGAATTGAAACTTGAATTATTGATGAATAGACTTTCTTAATAATTGAGGAATCTTGAATCACTGATGAATAGACTTTCTTAATAATTGATGAGTCTTGAATCACTGCTGAATATATTTTTTTTTCTTATTGATGAATTGAATTTTTGAAATAATCATTGATGAATTTTGAATCATTGATGAATTGAATTTTTAGAAATAATCATTGATGAATATTGAATCAATGATTAATTGAATTTCTTTAAAATGGCAATCGATGACTTGAATCTTGAATCACTTCTGAATTGAATCTTGAATCATTGATGAATTGTATTTTTAGAAATTATCATTAATGAATCTTGGAATACTGATGAATCAAATTTCTTGCAAATAAGCATTGGTGAATTGATTTTCTTAGAAATAATCATAGATGAATCTTGAATCACTGATGAATTGAATTTATTTAAATGGCCATTGATGACTTGGACTTGATCTTAAATCACTCATGAATTGAATCTTGAATCATTGATTAATTGAATATCTTGAAAATTCTCATGTATTAGTTAGAACACTGAATCACTGAGGAATAGTATTTCGTTAAATAAAACCTCAATTAAAAAAAAAAAAAATCATTTTGACTTTTCATCACATTTTCTGGGAAAGAAACACACTGAAATTTTAAATCCTTTTCCTTTGATTAATTTTTTCCCAAGTATCTACTAGATTAAATGCTTCTACCATAGTAGAGGAACAGGTTTATTGGCATGAAAACTATAAAATCCATTTAGCTGGTAAAATTTATTTATTTAGACACTACTACTTCAGTTAATCGAACCTATTTTCATTAGCAAAAATATTATTAGAAAACTTTTCGTGAATACAAAACATAAACTTCATATTTACCCCCTCGTAGGCTATATGTATAGTTGTCGGAAGGGAGATCTTAGATTTGACGAATTGATTTCTTTGAAAATAATCATTGATGGATTGATCTCTCGGAAATAATCAAGAAGGAATCTTGAATTACTGAGGAATTGGATCTCTTGGAAATAATCATTGATGAATTGAATCTTTCGGAAATAATCGTTAATGAATCTTGAATCACTAATGAATTGGATCTTTGAAATAATCTTTGATGAACCTTGAATCACTGTTGAAATGTATCTCATGCAAAAACAATCATTGATGGATCTTGAATCACTGATGAATGGAATTTTTAAAATCGCTATTCCATCAACAATTGTCAGATTCATAGACCTGCTTGAACGCGCATAAAGATAAGTTTAAAATTCGCCGATAAAAAATTGTAATGCATCAATTCAAAAGAGAATTTAAAATGTTCGAAATAATTTCAAAATTCACTTTAAAGATTTTAATACAGCAATCCAATACCTTAATAGCTCAATAATAAAAATCTGCATCTCGGACTTCAATTAATTTTAGAAACATACCGAAAACCTTTTTCGAAAATTAAAGGTCTGCGAATTAAAAGAAAAAACTATCAAAATAAAATTCTGTTATTATTTTTTTCATGAAAATCGTGATTTCAATATGGTCCATTTCCATAAAAAATATCTTTTATGCAACAACCATCATCAGAAGCCATTTAAAAGTAGCGCAATTTTCTGAAGACTCATGTATTCTCTGTTGTATTAATGGAGGGCTTAATGAAGTATTAAATGAATTAAATGTAAATGAATTAAATGCTTCTTGATAATTAAACACCACAAACTAAAGCAACAAGTAATGCAAAAGGGAGCCATTATTTCCGAGGGCACAGGGTGGGTAAGGGAAAGGAAGAGATTAAGGTGTGGGGAGATGTTGATGAAATTTTCGAACAAAATGCAGAACTAAAACATTTCACAATCTCCACCCCACATTTAACTTTTTCATAATATCCACTGGGTCCTGACAAATTGAGTGGCATTTTGTTGGAAGGTGGCATGTGGCATTCTTTTGCAGATTGTGCCATCCCCAAAATGCATCTGTTAGTTGTTAGGTGTTTGCACTCTGGGCTTTGACTTCCTCCATAAAACCAGGGGGGGAATGGGAAATACTTTGGGAAGAAAATTAATTTAGCGAGCAGAAATATATTTCTCCTTGTATGCATATAGCAGAGAAAAATTAAATCATTGAGGGAAAGAGGAGTTGAGATGTCGGGAGAGAGGGGGAAGAACGTTATTTCATCTACGTACTTTTACTTTCGGCGTGCTTTTTGCTGGAAATCGAAACTTAATTTTACGCTCCTAAAGATTTTCGAACACTTTGGGGAATTTCATATATTTTTTTTTCGACATGGCAGATACATTATTATTTTTTTACTTTTCACTTTTTTTTATCTTAGAATTTCTTCGAACTAGTATTCTAATCCCGTTTTTTTGAACTGATTACAAAATAATTCGGAATATTGTGATTCGAACTTGAAGTTTTGTTACTTTCCCCCTCCCTGCCTGAAAATAAATTACATTGAGTCTGATCTATACATTTAAAGAATAAATTTAAAAATCAGATTTGATCAAATGCAAAATAAAAAAAGTAAAAATGCAATGTTTTAAATCAGAAAACAATCAACTATACATTAGAAAGCCTATCGAAAAAGAATCTTCTGAAGTCTTTAGTTATGACATTCTTTTATGAAAAATGATTTGAATACAAGTTACTTTTACATATTTTTATACTCTTCAATCAGAAAAAACCGATGACAGAAAATAAAAGTAGACCGAGTACAAGTATTTCGATCTCGAATTCGAATTAAAATGAATCTAGCATAAATTCAAAGCTTTTTTGTTGTTTTGACATCTGTACAATAACTGCAGCATTCAATCAATCAAGCATTCGTGGATTTAAATCATTCTACACAAAAAATGCAAAAACATAGCATTTTTCATTTCAAAATCCCCTTGTCTCCAACTTTATCTAATTCCCTTGAAACACGGCTGCAGTTTATATCATTGGACGGCAAAAAGAAATCACTATCATGTTCAACCTGAAGAAGGATGGAGCACAGCGGTGGAAAAACAGATGACTTTCGCAAAAATTCATCTCGTTTCCTGAGGGACAAAGAAGAAAAAGAAAATGTTAAAAATTCGAGAACATGATAGGGGTGAGAAGAAAAAGATGGGATTTTCCCGCCATCAGAAACCAGATCCTGGAGGGAAAATGATGAAATTCTGTCGCTGAAATTCAAAAGGATTATACACTTATACGGTGTGAAAAGTTATTTTTGATCACGTTGCAAGTCGAGATTAAATTTGGTTTTCTTATCCCCAGCGCCATCATTTTGACTTTTCATCACATTTTCAAGGAAAAAACATACTGAAATTTTAAATCCTTTTACCTTTGGATTCATTGCATTTTCCCCTAAGAAGTATCCACTAGATTTAATGATTTGCCGTTGCAGGAACTGGTTTATTGGCATTGAACTGAACTGAGAATCCATTTACCTGGTAAAAAGTTATATTAAGACAATACAAATTTAGTTGAAGCTCGAACATATTTCCGATTAGAAATTGTGAATTGATTTCATTGAAATAATCATTGATGAATTGAATCTTGGAATCACTCACAGGGAATTGAATCTCTTAAACTAATTATTGTTGAATTTGAATTTCCAAAGAAAAGGGCTGTTGACGACTTGAATCTAAATCCCTCCTGAACTGAATCTTGAATCATGGATGAATAGAGTTTTAATAATTGATGAATCTGAATCACTGATGAATTGAATTTCTTGGAAATAATCATTAAAGAATCTTGAATCACTGATGAATTGTGAATTTCTTGAATTGGAAAATAATCATTAAAGGATCTTGGATAAACTGATGAATTCAATTTATTTAAAAATGACCATTGAAGAATTGCATTTTTGAAATAGTTAAATAAGGATCTTGAATTATTGATAAGAATCTTCTTGAAAATAATCATTGATAAATTTTGAATCACTGATTTATTGAGTCTCTTAAAAAAAATTAAGGAATCTAGAACCACTGACGATGAATTGAATTTCTTAACCATTCCTTCTTAACCATTAACACAACTACACTGGACTCTCATCATCAATTGCCAGATTCATCTGCTATTGGTTATACGAAACAAACCATAAAAATAGGTTTAGCTTCGAAATTCACGGACACAATCATTTTACTGAATCAATTCAAATAAAATTTAAAAATTCGAATTTTAGATTCAAATATTTAGTTTTTAAAGATTTTTAATATGTCAATTCAACCTATATGAATATCTCATAATTAAAGAACTGTATCTCGACTTCAATTAATAACTTGAGAAAAAAAAACTATTTTCTAGGGTACCCAAGATCTCTTTTTCAAAAAAACAAAACAAAACAATAAAAATAAAATTCGATTAATACATTTTTCATGAAAATATTGATTGGAACACGTCAGTTTCCTTAAATAAATAAAAGTGAAAAACAACATTATGCGCCAAACATCATCAGAAGCGATTTATAGTACAGCAATTTTACTGAAGACTTTTATGCATTCTCTGAGGTTGTATTAATTAATGGAGATTTTGAAGCATTCCATTAAAAATGAATTAAACGCTTGATTGATAATTAAACACCACAAACTAAAAACAAGCAAACAAAAAGAATGCTTAGCTATTTAAAGTAATAGGTGGGAGGAGGCAAAGAGATTAGTGTGTGTGGAAAGAATGTTGATGAAATTTTCGAACAAAAATGTAGAACTCTTTTGAGATAGTGAATCATTTGTTTGAAGGTGGATGGCATTCTTTTTTGTAGATGGTGCCATCCAAAATTCTTCGTTGTGTTTGCACTCTGGGTTTTGACTTCCTCTCCATAAAACCAGAGGGGAATGAGAAGAAAATTTTTGACGAAAATTAATTTAGTGAGCAAGAAATATTTCTCCTTCTTTATATGGATATAACAGAGAAAAATAAAATCGTTCAGGGAAAGAGGAGTTGAGTTTGCCGTGAGAGGGAAGAACGTTATTCATCTGCCTGTACTTCGATTGTGTGCGTTTTGGAAATCGAAAACTTAATTTTTTACGCTTCTAAGTTTCGAATTTACTTTTGGAATTTTATATATTTTGTTGTTTCGACTTGTGAGCAGATATGTTATTATTTTTTTTTTTTTTTTTTTTTGAATTTTTTTATGTCTTAGAATTTCTTCGATCTAGTATTCTAATAACGTGTTTTTGAAGACTGCCTGAAAAATAATTTCGAAGCTTGAAATTTTTGGATGGTTCTTTTCTTATTTTATTTCTTTGATATTGCTGTTGTGGATTTCACGGATTTGACGGTTGACGTGTTGGTTGGGGTTGTAAAGTGAGTGGTTCAGCATGCTATTTCTTATTGTATAACATAACAATGTTATAATACACTAAGAATATCATAAATAAAAAAAGACATGAATGTGCCTACTCATGTCCATAAATTAAGGAGATAATGAAGTTCAGGCAAAAGAAAAGAGACAGAAGCAAAAACAAATTTGACTTATTTGTAAAGTCTATTTATTAAACAAAAGGTAAAAGAGCAAAAAAAAGATGCTATATGTTTGACATAATTAATAAAAATTGCGATTTTTACTCCCTGGAGCAAATTTCAAAAAAAGAACCTATTTACAAAAAAACAGTATAACATGGTTAGTATGATGGTTAATATGGAGTATGTCTCCCGGACGATGCAATACAGGCCTTACAACGCCTAGGCATGCTGAGTATCAAATTATCAATCTGATCTTGGGGAATATTACACCACTCATCAAGCAATGCCCTCGAAGTTCCGGTTGACAGGTGGGAGGGGGTTGACGGGCTGCAATTCGTCGGCCAAGCATATCCCACACATGCTCTATTGGATTCAAGTCCGGTGAGTATGCTGGCCAATCCATACGGGTGATATCCTCCAATTGAAGGCATTCGTCTACAATGTTTGCACGGTGAGGACGGGCGTTGTCATCCATAAACAGAAATTCAGCACCCATGGCGCCCCGAAACAAACGTACATGTTGTTCCAGAATGACATCCCGATAGATGTGGCCTGTCATCGTTACACTCTGAACATGCAGGTCAGTTCTGGAACCAAGAATAATTCCTCCCCAAACGAGCCATCCTGCACCACCGTAACGGTGTCGTTCAATGGTGTTCTCTTTGGTGGTAACGGGTACCTGGCGCTCTCCATATGAAAGTCCGGCGAGAATCAGACTGCAAACTAAACCTGGACTCGTCGGAAAACATCACACCAGACCACTGTTGCGGTGTCCACAATGCATGCTCTCTACTCCAGGTTAATCGCAGGCGACAGTGAGTTGCGGTAAGTGGAACACATCTGACAGGCCTACGAGCATATAGACCAATGTGCCCTAAGCGTCTGTACATGGTCTGCCTTGAAACTGTCGTACCGGTAGCTGAAGAGAGCTGACGAGACAGGTCTGATGCTGTGCTCCGTCTGTTTCTTTTGGCAGTAACTGCTAAATACCGGTCCCTCATTCGGCGTTGTAACTCGGGGGGCGACCTGTGCTGTAACATCTACTCACATTACCATCATCTTGGAATCGTTGCCAAAGCCTGAGATGACACTCTGGGCGATTCCAAGTTCCTCGGATACTTCCAGCTGGGTACGTCCACATTCCAGTCGTCCGATACTTCTACCACGTAAAAAATCATCCAAATGCTTCCTTTGTGCCATAACTATGCGGTTATTGCACTGAAAGGCTTTTTAAAGCGCTTGTGAACAATTTTTACTTCTTTGCCACCATTCCTTATATACCCCTCTCTTACACTCTCGTCATTGTGACGTACTATCCGCGCCATCTGGTGGTTTCCTGTAATTTGCATATTCTTCTTCAAGATGTGATAATTCTACAGGTGAAATTTTATTTTAGAGTTCAATTTCTGTGTGATTCTGAATTATCCTTAATTTA
>BPLR01007550.1:0-10718 GCA_021605095.1 Caerostris extrusa
TGTACAGTGTCAAACAAAAAGAATAATTTCTCTTTCTGGCTGAACTGGATTTTGAATATAGCATTTCAAGTTACCACCGTACATTTTAGTAAAAATATTTCTATTTATTCTATTGTTATCTGATATTAAACATAAAACAGTCTCGTTGAGTTCTTTTAAAAGGTTTAAAACTCTTACAGTATTTAAATGTAATTCCTCAGCAGTTTGATTTTTTTACTGACATTAATGCAATTATTTCTTTATGTTTAGAAAACACTGATGTAATCATGTAAGCTTGAATAGTACTAGCTTCATAGACAGAATTTTCAGCAGTACCTGTAATCTGACCAGCTTCATATGAAATATTAGAATTTATGAATATTTCATCAAGTAAAAGGCAAACATTTTTTTTTTTTCATTTTCATTAATTCAATCTTTTTCTTTAAATATGATATATGACTATTATTGTCAAAATTGCTTTTATTATGCAATTATGCAATGCAATTATTTCTTTATGTTTAGAAAACACTGATGTAATCATGTAGCTTGAATAGTACTAGCTTCATAGACAGAATTTTCAGCAGTACCTGTAATCTGACCAGCTTCATATGAAATATTAGAATTTATGAATATTTCATAAGTAAAAGGCAAACATTTTTTTTTTTTCATTTTTATTAATTCAATCTTTTTCTTTAAATATGATATATGACTATTATTGTCAAAATTGCTTTTATTATTAAATGGATTAGATATTTTTAAGATAAACAGGATGTGGCAAAATTAAAATTTTTCAATTACGGATAAAATTATAAGCTGAAGGATAACTGAAAAAAATTTACTAGCAAACTGAAGATAATTTGTGGAATATGCAATTTTAGTCCAAATCAAATTATTAATTTGTTCAATTATAACATCAATAATAAAACAATACTCACCTTCTTCCTTCTCCTTCTGTTTTCTAACATCCTGAAGAAAATTTAATGTGTAGTTGAATTTGTCTTCAATACAGACATTCTTTTCCTCATAATTTCCAAGTGTACTTAATAAGCAATCAAATTTGGTCCATCTGTCACACTTGTTTCCTTGTAGAATATGAAGACTTTTATTACTCAATACTATTTCGCCATGCCAAGCAGTCACACTTAAATTTGCCTACTTTAAAGGACACTTTAATCCGTGGAGCTTGACCATTACATATATTTAGTTTATAAAATAACACATCATCTTCTTGCACTATAAAGAGCCACTCTTTAGTTAGCTTTATTGGAAATTCTTTTAGGAAATCATCGAAAGTTTTAATGATGTCTTTTAAACACCAGTCAGTAAATTTTTTCGTCCTTTTTAATATTTCATTTCTTCGTTCTGATGGAGTTTTTCATTTCGATACAGGGTCACTAGATAAATATGCAGGCTGATTTGGAAATACTGATGGGTATACATCAGGTGTTAATTTTGGATAAATTCTTTTCACAGTTAGAACAGATCCATCGTCTCGAACAGCATGACCTTCTGTGATAACAAATTTCTCATTAAAGTGCTTAATGCAAACAACAGTATTTTTACTACTCGGTGAATAATCCTTTCGATTAATTTTCTTAAGCCATAAGTTTCTTCTGTCTTCCTCTTTGGGAATTGAAAACAAGAAATGTAAACTGTTGGATCATAATTAGATCTGCAGCATGGAACACAACACTTTTTAACCATCTAAAAAAAAAAAAAAAAAAAAAACTATGATTTAGTTTTACTTTGTAAATTTTGATAATACAAGTATAAATATTCAAAATTTTTATGCTTAAAACAAAATTGATGAAAAAAAAAAAATAATAAGTGCAAATAGAACTTACTTAATATTCAAAATTCAATACCACTCTTGTCACTTTTAATAAAAATGTAGAAAAGTTGCTAAATAATTTAAATGTTAAGTAGTACACACATACAAATTGCAAGACACATTAAAAATATTTAAACTTCCGACTAGTATAATAAAAAAATAAGTTTTTTCAAGAATTATATAACATTTATAGCATCTGAAAATGTATAAAATACTCAACAGTAAATTTAAAAATAAACAACTAATTTTTAAAATGCAACATATGTAAACATTATTAGGCAATATATAACTAGGCTTAACTCTTTCACTAATCTTATTCGTTAGATGGCGCTAGGCGCCCGCCCGCGATGATCTCCGCTGGAATTGAGGCTCGGCTCTGACTCTTGTTCTCTCCTACCCTTTTCTTTCCACCACACACACTCCTGAGATTTCCTACTCTAGTCTATAGAATTCTCATCAAAGTGCAAAGGATTTAAATTTAACTTTTTGTTTTCTTATTTTACCACAATATACACTTTATATTTTAACTCCTGAGCTATGGCTCATCCTAATTTTACACTTTTCGTTTACAACATTTCTTACACATTAAATACTCTTTTATATTTTCTTCTTAAAGTTAATTATTTTGTTTACTGATTATGCAAAAGGTGGTAGGGGATCCTCTCCCCAGGCACTCCACACACACACAACCTTTGCCTTTGTTACTGAAAATTACACATGTATCTTATTTGAAACTTTCACGTTACCTACCACTTTTTATTTAAACATCGTGAAAATAAGTTTTAAAGGTTATTTCTGATTCAAATAGGATAGCTGGACATCTTTTCGCTAATTAAAAAGAGCGCTGTCAGGTAGCGCTCGGTAATCGAACGAAAGGATAATAAACAAATAAAGGAGTACTTTTGTTCTCTAAGTTCTAGTATCCAGCTCTCGTGCCGCTTAACACAAACCAACCAAACGATGCAACTGCACTATTGTGCTAGAAGTATCTAGATCTATAAAAATCCCATCCAGAACTTACTACTAAGTTCCGGTTAAATGAAGATTCAGATAAAATTACAAAATAAAGCTGTCATCAACAATATATAACCATACCATGTTTAAGAAAATAGTGGTAGAACAAATTTTAAAAACAATATACAAGTATTACAATTTATATATGTTAATGAAATGAATGAAATTTCGATTTCATTTTTAAAAGTTCCTTAGAGTGAAGTTCAGTAAGATGTACTGATTTTTAAGGAACGAGGCTAAAAAAGCTCATCTGTCAGTCTACTTCTGAAATAATTATTTCTAAGGTTCATAGTCGAAAATACTTATTCACATATATAAGATGAAGCAAACATAGCACTGATTTTCTGGGCGTGAGATATTAAATTTCGGAAACTTACTTTCGATAATGATTTGTAAAACTCTAACTTTGGCATATTTAGAAACAACTGCTTGAGATGATTGTTAGATTGCAACTCAATTAATTCAATTTACAAATCTGACCTCACTGCGGCACTGAAAGGCATTGTAAAAATATCCAATTTTGTTTGAATGGCACTGAAATCTTAAAATCTGCGTTCGAATGAAAATGCAGTTTAGAAAAAAAATAATATTTAATCAAAGTAGAAAAGGAGAAATTTTAATTTGCCTCGGATTGGTAAATTAAAATTCTATCCGGACAGAACCTTCCGGCGGGCCGTAGTTTGCCATACTTGCTTTACACCTAAGAACATTAAAGTTGGTTTTCTACGATTCCTTATTTTCTATGTTTTGATCACCAACCAACTTCTCTTATTTTTGAGCAATTTTGTTGCTTTTTTTAAATATCTTTATGAGTTTCATTACATGAAGCGAAACACTCGTGAAAACTTTTAAATGTGTTAGTGGTTATTTACTTTCACCGTGTACAGACGCTTAGGGCACATTGGTCTATATGCTCGTAGGCCTGTCAGATGTGTTCCACTTACCCCAACTCACTGTCGCCTGCGATTAACCTGGAGTAGAGAGCATGCATTGTGGACACCGCAACAGTGGTCTTGCGTGATGTTTTCCGACGAGTCCAGGTTTAGTTTGCAGTCTGATTTTCGTCGGACTTTCATATGGAGAGCGCCAGGTACCCGTTACCACGAACGACAGGATGAACGACACCGTTACGGTGGTGCAGGATGGCTCGTTTGGGGAGGAATTATTCTTGGTTCCAGAACTGACCTGCATGTTCAGAGTATAACGAGGACAGGCCACATCTATGGGGATGTCATTCTGGAACAACATGTACGTTTGTTTCGGGGCGCCATGGGTGCTGAATTTCTGTTTATGGATGACAACGCCCGTCCTCACCGTGCAAACATTGTAGACGAATGCCTTCAATTGGAGGATATCACCCGTATGGATTGGCCAGCATACTCACCGGACTTGAATCCAATAGAGCATGTGTGGGATATGCTTGACCGACGAATTGCAGCCCGTCAACCCCCTCCCACCTGCCAACCGGAACTTCGGAGGGCATTGCTTGATGAGTGGTGTAATATTCCCCAAGATCAGATTGATAATTTGATACTCAGCATGCCTAGCCGTTGTAAGGCCTGTATTGCATCGTCCGGGAGACATACTCCATATTAACCATCATACTAACCATGTTATACTGTTTTATGTAAATAGGTTCTTTTTTGAAATTTGCTCCAGGGAGTAAACATCGCAATTTTATTAATTATGTCAAACATATAGCATCTTTTTTGCTCTTTACCTTTTGTTTAATAAATAGACTTTACAAATAAGTCAAATTTGTTTTGCTTCTGGCTCTTTCTTTGCCTGAACTTCATTATCCTTAATTTATGGACATGAGTGTATATCATATTAAAATTCCATTAGAATATATTGTTAGATAAAAGATCTATTTAAAAAAAAAAAGGTTTATTCACTGCTTTCAACGGTGAATTTAGATTTACCACTATTTTATATTATTGTAATAATGTCACTATATATACCTTACTGTTTCAACTTTGCTTTAGTGTGCACTGAGAATCTCTGGTGGCTGTGTGTCGTCCGCTTCCCAGCGGCAATTTTAATTTGTCCGTTCGTGTATTCGAATGGCAATAACAAAATGTAATGCTTCATTCAACAGCCTGCCAGAAAACGCCCTTAGGGGCTCTAAAAGAAAAAAAAAAACAATATAAAAAAATACGCGTTTACGCGTAAAATACAACACAGAGATATTCGGCCCACGTTTTTAAATTCATTTTGTTAATTTTTAATTTAATTTTCAGTTTTATTAAACTGACAATTTTTTAAATGGAATATGACTCCCGTAAACCACCGCTTTATTGCACAGGGAAACAAATGATTTTCTAATAAAGTACAGGGATATTTTGTGGTAGGGCACAAGTTGTTAAAAATAGTCTCATAGGAATAACAAGCAGTTAGTTATTGTAATTCATTTATTTACAATATATTCATTCTTGAACGCGATAGGTTTGTTCATAGATATTTTATATTACTATATATAAAATGAACGCTGAATACAAACATTTATATTTTAAGCATTCAAAATATTGTTTTTAAATGTAAGTGTATGTATTAATGGGAAATGTTGGTATTCACTCCACTCTCTATTCATTTGGCTAAAATAAATGAAACACATTATCAACAACATCTACACCATGTGCGCAAATAAAAACAAATGCGACGAACGAAAAGTAAGAAAAGTCCCTCTATACCTACATTGTTTATATGACCTACACATTGTTTATATGAACATTGTTTTATATGACCATTGTCTATACCTACATTGATTATGATATATCTCTTCCCAGCAGCCGCAAACGCCCACGATACGTACTTAATATTAATAAATAATGCGCTCACTTTTACTTAACAATGCTCATCAAATCTTACCAATGCGACAGGACTTTCACTGTTAAAGTTAACAATGCTCTCTCTGCTGACAAGAAAATTGGAGCGGGAGTTCCACAAGGATCATTAATTGGTCCAACTCTTTTCAATTTGTACATAAATGACATTCCACAGACACATAGTATTTCGCTTGGAATCTACGCTGATGATACAGCAGTCATCACCTCTGGTAAAACACTTACAGACATTCAACTATATTTCATGACCTACTTCACTCATCTTGAAGCTTGGCTTACTAGATGGCGAATAAAAATCAACGTAGATAAAACAGAAGCTGTGCTCTTCACGAGGAGAAGACTTGCGCCTCTAACATTTATCTTTTTAACCAATTAATCAACTGGTCTACTAATGCTAAATATCTGGGAGTTTATCTTGATAATAAGCTAACCTATAATACTCATTTTAGTAACATTAAACGAAAAGCTAACATCTGTATCCGCATGCTATATCCATTTATTAATAAAAATTCACCTCTTTCCTTAGAAAATAAGCTAATTATCTACATGTACTATTTGCGTCCCTTAATAACTTATGCTTACCCGGTTTGGGTACTGCTGCAAAGGTACCATATTAACTTTATTAAACGATTTGAAAATAAGATGCTTAGAATGATAACAAACTCTCCTTGGTACTTTAGAAAGGATGTCATTCGTCGTAGTCTAGCCCTCCCTACTATTCAAAATTTTATGCTCAAACTTGCGACAAATTTTTACGCAAATCTTAACTTTATTCCCAATGATGAAATCCGTAATCTTCCTAGATACGATTGTACATTGCCGGAAAACGCTAAGCGCCCACGGGCGTCTCTGCATAATTTGCACCAGACCTAGACTTTAGTCATCATTTCTAGCAGCAATTACTCTACTTTGTAGTATATTCCACCTTTTTATATTATTCTTTTATTTTTATATATTAATTGTATTGTACTTAGCTTTTTTTTAGTATTTTTCATTAATTTTTATTTGTATTGTATTTAGCTTTTTTATCTTTTTGTATTTTTCATAAACTTTTAAATTTTTTATTCCTTAATTATACTTTTTCTTATTTTATTCTTGTAAATTTTTTTAACTATGGGCAGGCCTTGATCACTTATACCTATATAATTTCCATGCTTATCTATGTGTTTCTCTCTACAATGAACTTTTTGTGTACAACTCTGGAGTAAAGGTCGCAAACAGGCCAAGGAACTCCGTGAACATTGAATGATGATCATGCAATTTATTTCACCATTCCTCGAAGAATTGCAATTACAAAAAAAGATGCCTCAAATGTGGGGGTGAACACCATCTCAAGAATTGCCACATTAAAGAACGCCTTGAAAATCCCACCTGTATAAACTGCCACCAGATGGGGCTAACACCATGCCATCGGTCACAAAGCAACCCTTACAAAATATTAATGCTAACAATACTAACTCTAACCCTTATAATCTTACTGCCGATTCAGCCACTAAAGCGCTTTATGTACTTTCAGAAATTGTAAACATCTTTAACATGCTAGGAGGTCTAGATAACTTTTACGCAACTTAAAAATGCTAATAGTCCCATTGAAAAATTACTACTTCTTTTTAAATGCCTCAATTAATTGCGCTTGATGCTTTCTATTTAATTATTTTATAATATCGCCATCCTTTTTAATTACTCCTTCTTGTTTTATTTTTATTTTGTTTTTATCTTACTAACATGGACATAAATACGCTTACTGCCTTTTGTTACCAATGTTTTTCTTATTGCAATGAACCCTAGCATACCGGATTAGGAGTGAATAAGGCCATAACCGGCCAATGTACTCCGTGAAAGTTGAATGATGATGAGACAGCTTTGCGCAGAGGCATTAATGCAATTAGTTTTATTCATAAAATTGAATGATTCATTTAGAAAAAGTCAGCAATTTACAATTTATATTAAATTCGCAAAATGAATTTACTTAGAAATTTTTCTTTACAACATATTAAATTTCATGGTATTACTTTAAGCTCTATGTTTAAGATTTGATTAAGTAAATTACACTATAATTTCTTAATTATTATGAGAATATTATTTTTGATGAAAATCATTAAAAAATTTTTTAAAAATAAAATTAATAAAAAATAGTTATACTAAATTAAAAAGAATCATTTGAGAAATTATTAATTACAAAAAAGTTCAATAAATTTTTTTTTTTTAAAGGTATGTAACACTATAAAATAATGAAAACCGTGTAAGTGGCACTGTAAGCTTTTTGCTTTTGTGTATGATTAAAAATCCTCTTGCATGTACTATTTTGAAGAGTAGATTTTTAAGCAGAAAAGCATTAATAGTTATAAATATAGACACAAACATTTAGTAAACATGTCTATTAGTATCAATATCGTAATAAATAAGTTCTTTTATAGTTTTTTTCAAACTATTCCAGTAGACATCTTCCAGAATATTAAAGACGAACTTGTGTCTCTTGATAATATAAAATGGCATCTTTTATAAAACTTTAACCTACCACTTTTTTAAAATTTGAAGATTTATATATATTAAAAATCTGAGGAAGTTGGTACCTTTTGCGCAGAGGCAGTGTTATAGCCAATGAGGCTTTACCGAGCCGTGACTATTGCTAGTTGAAAACTTCTGCAATACCCCGCCCTGTCGATGTGAAATATCATCGGCTGAGGTAATTTTGGAAAGACTTTCGGGGTTTATTTTTCTAATATAAGAAATTTGGCTTGAATACCTAAGGGGTCGCAAATATTGTATTGGTGCTGTTCAATACCTATAGATGTCGCTGTGCTTCCATCGGGTTAACTTTCAGAAAAGAAGTGCTTTAAGGCATGTATGTGATCGCTTAAGTCACTTAGATTTCTAATAAGCATTTGCGTAACTTGCTTTGTTTATATCCGACATACAATGTTAGAAGATTTGTGAAAATTGTAAACTGATTCTAAAGGAAGTATAAAACTACTATTATAATTCTCGATATTCTGTGTTGATTATACTGCAGATTTATGAAAACATTTATTTACAGTGGTTATCTAATTTGTCTTTTGGAAATTTGTACCATTTACTAAAGTTGATGTGATATTAAAAAAATTTAATATAAGCCTTCAATGCTCATAAAATGCAGTTTTGTTTGTTCTGTAAGATTATATGTATTATGTTCTGAGATAATTTCTCATAACTAAAGTGACTATTAAACTTAAGCTGTTTGGGGATGAAAAGAAAACAATTTGTATTATTGCATATTGGATGTAAAAAAGATTTTTATAATTATTTACATTACTTCACAAAGAAGTCTATTGGAATTATTAAGTATTTATTATATAATAATCGAATAGAACATCATTCATCTAACATTATTACCTACTATTGGAAATTGTGTTATCTACAAGTTTTCTGATATTGTCACAGAATACTTGTCGTTCTAAATAAAAATAAACGTTGAAGGTGGTTACAAAAATTGCCTTGCTACTTCATAGCATTTATTCTATTTAAACAGTTGACTTTTGCTAATAATAACATCCACACAATATATGGGTAAATACTAATTACAAATATGCGATAACAAAAGTTCTATACAAAAAGTGTTATAAAAAAAAGATTCAAGATCATATTAAAATTTAGGTATATATAAATTTATCTTGTCAACCAGTTAAATTTTGAAGCGTTCCTTTTCTTAATTACAATAAATATTTTAATTTACGCTAGCTAATTGAATTATTTAAAATAAATATTTAATAATTTACTAGTAGCTAATTGAATTATTTAAAATAAATTCATTTAAATTGCTATTATCAAAGAGTTCAGTTGAAAAATTCACTTTCTCTACTAAAATTAAATGATAAATTTATTATAATTAGTCTCTGATTAATCTAATTTAGAATTTAATGTTCTAATTAATTTAATGTATTAATCTGATTCTTTGGAAAGTAATTTTTGTATAGTAAGATTAGCATAAATTCTTATGTTAACTACATCTGGTGTAGGATATTCTATTCTAATTTTGAATGATCTGATAATACTATGGGTTCTAAAGATTTATTCAAACCAATCATTTTGTGCATGAATCGCATTGTATAATCCTGCTTGAGTTTGAACTTCATTAGTATCATTTTAGAAAATAATTAAGTTAAAAAAAAATTCAAGGAATCTTGTAAATTACCTTCAGAATCTGAATCTTCTCTATTAATATATTGTTAATGATACATCATTCATTTACACTTATTTTAAAGGTAGAAAACTAACATTTTTAATTTAGCGTTCATTTCATAAATTTGTTGGACTGATATTGAATATTGAGACCCTTCAAATTTTCATATAAACTTAAATAACCATAAAAAGAATATGCTTGAATTTTATGAAGAGGATAATATTTAAATTATACAATATTTTGTCATTTTTAACTAAAGCCTTCAATGTGCCAGTAAAAACCTCATATATTTTTGTAATGTTTGTATTTTTCAATTTTTTTTTTTTTCAACATGAATATAATTGTAATATTGTTACATTTAAAAAAATTTAAATTTTCGTTAGTTGGAAATAGAAAAATTGGTGCCTTGTATGGATGAAGCAAATTTTATCCTTTTAAGGTGTTTTAACATTTAAAATCTTAAAAGATTTTATTATCATTGAGGATATTTCAAGAACAAGCTTTACATTTTATTTTCTACTCTGAGAAAAGGCATTTAAAGTTAAACCCTAAATATATTTTGCTAGATTATTGCATTTTGTTTCAAGTCAGATCTCTAATGATGAAAAATTAGCTTCGAAAAGTGGAGGGGTTTTTGTAATCCTCAAAATCTGGAAAATTCAAATATTGATCAGTATTTTTTTCATTAATCCAGTTATATCAAATGCATTTTAATATGTGCATTGAATTTATTACAAAATAAAGTAATGTTCACAAACCAATTTTTTCTGGGGAGAAAAGCAAAAAATATGAAATTGTTCTGCAGTTAATAGAATTAATGTTCTTAACTACATTTATTACTTTAAGCCAGTGTCATGAAAAACAGTCTGAAATTTTTTTCCATTACAGAATG
>BPLR01007551.1:0-64653 GCA_021605095.1 Caerostris extrusa
AAAATGGCTAATTTCGGAGCTTTAGATCAAACGCCCTGTAAAATATTTAATCAAATAAAGGACTAGTAAAATGGCTAATTTCGGACTTTAGATCAAACGCCCTGTAAAATATTTAATCAAATAAAAGGACTAGTAAAATGGCTAATTTCGGGCTTTAGATCAAACGCCTTGTAAAATATTTAATCAAATAAAAGGACTAGTAAAAAATGGCTAATTTCGGAGCTTTAGATCAAACGCCCTGTAAAATATTTAATCAAATAAAAGGACTAGTAAAATGGTAAAATGGCAAATAAAAAGGACTCAGTAAATGGCTAATTTCGGAGCTTTAGATCAAACGCCTTGTAAAATATTTAATCAAATAAAAGGACTAGTAAAATGGCTAATTTCGAACTTTAGATCAAACGCCCTGTAAAATATTTAATCAAATAAAAGGACTAGTAAAATGGCTAATTTCGGAACTTTAGATCAAACGCCTTGTAAAATATTTAATCAAATAAAAGGACTAGTAAAATGGCTAATTTCGGAGCTTTAGATCAAACGCCTTGTAAAATATTTAATCAAATAAAAGGACTAGTAAAATGGCTAATTTCGGAACTTTTTAGATCAAACGCCTTGTAAAATATTTAATCAAATAAAAGGACTAGTAAAATGGCTAATTTCGGAGCTTTAGATCAAACGCCCTGTAAAATATTTAATCAAATAAAAGGACTAGTAAAATGGCTAATTTCGGAGCTTTAGATCAAACGCCCTGTAAAATATTTAATCAAATAAAAGGACTAGTAAAATGGCTAATTTCGGAGCTTTAGATCAAACGCCTTGTAAAATATTTAATCAAATAAAAGGACTAGTAAAATGGCTAATTTCGGAACTTTAGATCAAACGCCCTGTAAAAATATTTAATCAAATAAAAAGGACTAGTAAAATGGCTAATTTCGGAGCTTTAGATCAAACGCCTTGTAAAATATTTAATCAAATAAAAGGACTAGTAAAATGGCTAATTTCGGAACTTTAGATCAAACGCCCTGTAAAATATTTAATCAAATGACTAAAATATTTAATCAAATAAAAGGACTAGTAAAATGGCTAATTTCGAGAACTTTAGATCAAACGCCTTGTAAAATATTTAATCAAATAAAAGGACTAGTAAAATGGCTAATTTCGGAACTTTAGATCAAACGCCCTGTAAAATATTTAATCAAATAAAAGGACTAGTAAAATGGCTAATTTCGGAGCTTTTTAGATCAAACGCCTTGTAAAATATTTAATCAAATAAAAGGACTAGTAAAATGGCTAATAGCTTTAGATCAAACGCCTTGTAAAATATTTAATCAAATAAAAGGACTAGTAAAATGGCTAATTTCGGAGCTTTAGATCAAACGCCCTGTAAAATATTTAATCAAATAAAGGACTAGTAAAATGGCTAATTTCGGAACTTTAGATCAAACGCCCTTGTAAAATATTTAATCAAATAAAAGGACTAGTAAAATGGCTAATTTCGGAACTTTAGATCAAACGCCCTGTAAAATATTTAATCAAAGTAAAAAAGGACTCAAAGTAAAATATTTAATCAAATGGCTAAAAATTTCGGAACTTTAGATCAAACGCCCTTTAGATCAAACGCCTTGTAAAATATTTAATCAAATAAAAGGACTAGTAAAATGGCTAATTTCGGAGCTTTAGATCAAACGCCTTGTAAAATATTTATTCAAATAAGAGGTAAACTAGTAAAATGATTAATTCCAAAACTTTAGAACAAACGTCTTGTAAAATATTTATTCAAATAAATGGACTAGTAAAATGGTTAATTCCAAAACTTTAGATCAAACGCCTTGTAAAATATTTAATTCTATAGCTTCATTTAAAAGATCTAGTAAAATGGTTAATTCCAAAGCTTTTAGATTAAACGTCTTATAAAATGTTTAATTCTAAATCTACCTCAAAAGTCTTTATGCAAGCATTTAAGCAAGATAATGCATTTTCTTCATATAAGAACATAATGCATCACAAAATAATCTAACTTCCCAACACATGTCGTCTACCCTAAACCTTGATGACTAATAAGTGTGGTTACAGAAATCCCCTCTCATTAAGCATTCGCAAGGTTGTCCTTCTGATAAGCACACGTGATTGACCTGAAGCGATTTCGTTTTCCTGACGATGACACCATGAGGATCAGCAACAATAATCAGCATGATCAGTAAACAATGATAAAAAGAAAATAAAAAAATAAGCAATTTTTGTTGATGAGAGGTTGCACAGTAGGAAAACACTGAGTGCACTCTGGTGTAGCGTTTCAACCTTTGACAGAGTCATCCAACCGCATATGCGGGTCAAGACCTTTGGGATTTGAACCGGTATCCCCTTCCTCCAAATCACTCAGCCGTTTCCGCATCCTCTTTCGTGCTAAGTCTATGGGAAATGTTACCGGTAACCGTAACTGTGAAGTAACAAAGATATGAAAAAGTTTTAATATTATTGAACCATCGTTAATAGTATAAAATGGAAACAAATTCTCTTAGCCAGTGTAGTTTTTAAGTTGCCACTTAAAATTTAATAAAGTTAATTGAAATACTTCAATATTCGAAATTGATCAAAAATTGTAAATTGGAATTGCTCTCATATATATTTAAATTGGTTAAATTTTCATATATATTTAAATTGTAAATTGGAATATTCATATATATTTAAATTGATTAATTTTAGTTTGATATTTAAATAATAATTGACTATGCAGATGTTTAAAAAAATAGCATTCTATAAATTATTAAATACTATAAAAAAATAATGCATAAAATTTTTTTTTTCATTATCTTAATTAAAAGTATTTCTTTTCACAAATAGCAGATAATAAAGCATTATATATCATGATCTATAGATTATGATAAATCCTGAATCTTAATCCCCTGTTTTTTTTTCTCTCTAGTCACATATGTTCTTAATGAATAAATAGGTTATTTTTTTCCTTATATGTTACTTAGATACTTATAGGTTATTTATATGTTATATTTATGAATGAATAAATTAAATATTTTTGCAAGAACTAAAAAATTACTGTGTACTATTGACATCTTAAACTCGTTTTTTTCCAAAAATTAGAATTAATATAGTATTATAATAAAAAATATAGAATTAATATATTATAGAAATGAAGGTGTACTGTATATATGCATCAATTAATAAAGTATTAATAAATGAATTAATTAAAAAATGATCATCACTAAAGCAAACATAAAATTGTTCAACGTAGCAGACATGCAGTCAACATAGTAGTTATTATAATAAGAAAATTATATAATTAATTATATTACAGAAATGAGGTACTGTACATAAGCATCCATTAATAAAGAACAGATGTATGTTCATTTTACTCGTAAAATATTTATCAAAGTATTAAAACCATCCACACCCAAAGAGTGACTACTTCAAAATTGATTATCACTAAAGAAAACATAAAACTATTCAATATAGCAATAATGTAGTCAATGTAGCGCTATATATTGTATTATAATAAAAATTATATAATTAGTATATTAATAAAAGTACTGTATATAATCATCAATTAATAAAGAACAGATGTATGCTCATTTTACACGTAAAGTATTTATCAAGTATTAAATTCCTCCACGCCCAAAGCGTTGCTCCAAAACGGATAATCACTAACGCAAACATAAAACTGTTCAATATAGCAGACATGTTAGAGGCACGAGATCTGGAAATTGAGATACATGCTGGGCAATAAAGTAAATAAAATTAGCTCCTTCTAAGCATACGTCCAAATAAGCATTTAACTTTTATGTAGACAACCAATTTCCGCACGGGAATTCTTAGGAGAAGAACCATTAACATGCTTATAATTCTTCATTAAGCAACTTACTAATTAAAATTTCCGATGGAAAGCCTTATTGATTGCTCAAATAGATAACAGCTCCTTACTCTAATTCAGAATATTTTTCGAACTTAATTAAAGCTTCTATTTTTGAATCATTCAGGAGTGTGGATGTAATGGTGTGCATGTTCCAACGGCTACCAGAAGACCATAAAATATTTTAATTAAGGTTGCAATTATATATATGTGTTGCTGGATTAATCGAACATATTGTGCCACCTCTGATAGAATCATGGCAAAAGAAAAACTAGTTGAAAAAGATAAATAAAAACGATTTACTTGTGTTTATAATTTTCTGTAGTTTGAACTGAGCTATGTTAAAAACAGAAATTATCATTGTACTTATTTTCTCGAATTATAAAAAATGATGATATAAATGATATTATACTATCATTATATCATGAAATATGATTAAATAAATGGATAAAAGGGAAAAAGAGTACATTTATATGTTTTATAATGGACTAGCAGAACCAGGCATACGTTATCCTGCCAAAAAATGCATTGTAGAAAATTATATCGCGAATATATTCCCCATGTTCCAATATAGGTGCATACTCATTTTCATGGATATCGTTTGAATGCTATACGAGATGAAATGCTGTAGCACCCCTGGTGGCAAGTAACGATAAAGTGGATAGCGCGAACCTATTTTCCATGCTCGAATACATATTAATACCAATTTTCATAGCGATTGGTTCAACGGTATAGAAGTATACTGCAGCTTCAGATGGTGTTGCAGTATATCAATTTGCATTGTCCCGTTTTAATCCAAGCCTTCTGTAACATTAAAGAAGTTACCAACGTTGTAACCTGAAGTATATTGCCAATTCCTTTAGGTACCATAGTTCAATTTAAGTTATTCTCAATTGGGTATTCAAAATTTATAGCCATAGGGGTGAATTTAAGAGGTGGGAGAAAGAGTATTCTTCTAATGGTTTTCTTCTCCTGCCCTAAGGCTTTCTTATGGGACAGGACTTTATACACAGTTCTTGAGGCGGAATATTATAGAAACAACTATTTTAACTGGCTGTGCTAAAGGAGAAGACATCTTCATTCCCTGGAGATCCATGATAACATCCCATACGCCGTTCAGCTATAATTCCCTATAAGACTAGCTTTTATTATGTCTGTAAACAAAGCACAATGCCTCATCATTCTTGAAAATTGCTTTTGATTGGTTTTGTGGTATTACGAATGCTATTTGGTATCCAACTGGTATCATGGTTTTTTTGTATCTATGGTTGAATTGCATTGTAATTATATGTGGTATCTATGGTATCCAAGTCAATTATATGTGGTATCCATTGTAAAAGTGGTATCTAGTGGTATCTATCTATGGTCAATTACATGTAGTATCTATTATTGCTTTTGATTGGTTTGAGATCGGAATGCTTTGCTCAATTATATGTGGTATGGTATCCAAGTCAATTATATGTGGTATCATTGTATGGTCAATTATATGGTATCCAACTGGTATCATGGTCAATTACATGTAGATGGTTGAATTGCTATTGGTTTGAGTCGGAATGCTTTGCTCAATTATATGCGGTATCCATGGTCATGGTATCTACATGTGGTATCTAGTGGTATTCATGCTATCTATGGTATCCATGGTTACATTTACATGTATCCATGGAAAATATCTACAATTGGAAATACAATTGGAAAGGAAAAACTTATTCGTGTTAGCAAACAACGGAAAACAATGCATTTTGTTTACTATTAGTTTTTTAACTGATAAATAAATATAATTTACACGATAATTATGTAATTTTTGATAATTAAAAAATAAAAATTATTATTAATAAAAATAAAATAACAAAAATTATTACATTTTGAATGCAAACATTTTCGAATATATGTATACATTTTGGAATATATTGCTTATCTTATATATATATTTGCAATACTAAACAAACAATCAATCGATACATATTCACATTAAAATATATCTTACTGACATCTATGCTAGCAATAAAAAGGAGCTTATCTCTTTTTAATACATCAATTTATCCCTTTAATATAAAAGAGTTAATAAGTTTTATTTTGTGAAACAGGGCAACGCTAAACCTAGCGTATGTGCTAGCATTTTATATTTATATTAGCCATTTTTAAATAAAAAGATAAAAAAAAAATCTTTACGTTTTTTTTTTTAAGTTCAAAAATACGAAAATGCCAACAAATCAAATAACTTTATATTTCTGAATTTGATTCATCTCATTCTTTAAGAATAAAATATTTCCTTTTTTGATTGAAAAAAAAACCCAAAATTGTACCAGAAAAAATCCAATAGCTTAAAAAATGTATAATTAACATATATATGGAGAAACACAGTATACGTTCTTTAAAAGGACCTTTCATTTTGAAATTTAAAGGTATTAAATCCTACTTATAAATCACCCCATTCTACAACAATAAGAACCATTACTTCTAAGCACACTACAGCGTAGTTCTTAAAATAGCTGGATTATGGGTGAGAAAGTAGCTTTATATTTATCAATAATAACTTCCAATCTCATTTATATCGCACTTAAAAGACATAGAGCTGCCGATAGCGCACTACTTCTTCTAAAATGTTAAAAATGTCCATTGGATTATGCCTTAATTTTTATAAACTTCCGTCGCTACGATATCTTCTATAAAATAAAGTTTATCATCAGATGATGGTGCTGCTTTCAACAAAGATAGGGTGTAATGATGATAGCGTAGTGATTTATAACTTCCTCCCCCAACTTTATTGACGCTAATCCTTCCATAAATTCTACTTATCGAGTTGAAGGCACCTTTTTTTTTTTTTTTTTTTTAAAAAAGAAAAAAAAATCTTGTGTTTTCTGCGGTTTTGAAATTTTTGTTTTTTCAATATCTGCGAAAATTTATAACGAAATTCATCATGGCTATTGTGGAAATAAAGGTTATTTTTTAAATTGCCCATGGAGAAATATATATAATGTATGTATGTAAAAAAATATAAATGTTTACAGAACTTATGCAGAGCTTATACAAAATTGCACAGTGCATTTTTTTATACATTACATTACATTACATTTACATACATTTACATACATACATACATATATACGCACGCACGCACGCACGCATGCACACGCACATACATACATACATACATACATACATATATATATATATACATATGCATGCGTACATATATACATGTACATGCATACATTACATAAATATGTATACATATGCATGCGTACGTATATACATGTACGTGCATACATACATAAATAAATATATATACATATGCATGCGTACATATATACATGTACATGCATACATACATATATACATGTACATACATACATATCAATACATATGCATGTACATACATGCATATAATTAAATAAAAAGAAATGTTACAGACATGTAATTTAAAAAAAAAACTATATTATATAATACAATTTACAATAATTTATTATCACTGCAAGATGTAAAAATATTGAATTTCAAACTAAGATTCAATAAATTAAGATCGTTGATCATTGAAATTTAAAAAAAAATAATATAACAATAAGGCAAATAAATGTAAACATCAAACGACGATTCCAATACAAAAGAAATATTAAAGATATTAATAGAAGATACAAATATTAGGTATTTAGCGATATATATTTTTATAATAAACGTTAAATGCAAAACGATATAATCTTTATTACGTTGTGCACCTGAAAAAAAAGGTTGCCTAAAATCTTTCATCTATTTATAAATAAAAAATAATAAAATCCAAAAATTTTTATATTACCGGTTTATTTATCACTAATTTCATTTTTATTACATTTTAAAAAAAAAATAATCGAAAAGAAAAAAATTTAAATTATAGTTTTGTTCCTGTCAGTACGTATGATGATTTTAAATTCATGCTTGTATTTAATACATATACCACCAGTAATATTTAAATTCAGCAATGAAAACATATATTCAAATAAAGCTAATTGAATATTATTTATAAATATTATTAATTAAATTATACTATTGTTTTTTGGTGAGTTTTCTTTGTAAAAATTACGAATTATATTTGTAATATTAATTAATATTTAGTTATTATACACTATTAATTAATATTTAGTTATTAATTAATATTTAGTTATTATATAATATTAATTAATATTTTTAATTATGAAAGAATATAATTAAAAGAAATAAATAACACTTTTGTTATTAGGATTTACGTATAGTTTAAAAATTAAAATTAGCTACTAAAACACTAATAATTAGGAACAAATTAACAAATTCAAATGCATCATCAAAGATATTAATATAATCGTACTTTTTTGAACTAGTATTTACCTGTAGTTTAAAAATTGAAATTAGCTAACTCAATCATTAACAATTAGGAACAAATAACAAAATCAAATGCAAAATCAAATGCATTCGAAGGTAATAATACAATCGTACTTTTCTAATTAGTATTTACATGTAGTTTAAAGAAATTAAATTAGCTAACTAAATCACTAATAATTAGGAACAAATTCACAAAATCAAATGCATCACCACTCAAATCACATTAAAATCAAATGCATTCGAAGGTATTAATATAATCGCACTTTTTCCAATTAGCATTTGCGTGCGTTTAAAAATTACAATTAGCTAACTAAATCATTAATAATTAAGAACAAATTAGCAAATTAAAATTATCAAAGGCATCATCAAAGGTATTAATATATTCTGTACTTTTCTAATTAGTATTTACGTGTAATTAAAAAATTAAAATTAGCTAACTACTAAATTACTAATAATTATGAACAAATTAACAAATTCAAAATGCATTATCAAAGGTACGTGCATTATAGGTTCAAATGCATTATAATAGTACTTTTCCAATTAATGTTTATGTGTATTTTAAAAATTAAAATTAGCTAAATGGAAAAGAACAATTATATTAATACCTTTGAATCAATCATCATCAATTCAAATGCATCATCAAAGGCTTTGATAATCCATTTGAATTTGTTAATTTGTTCATAATTATTAGTGATTTAGTTAGCTAATTTTAATTTTTAAACTACACATATGTACTAAATAAATCACTAATAATTAGGAACAAATTAAATAATTCAAATGCATAACTATGATATCAATATAATCGTACTTTTCCAATTCGTGTAGTTTAAAAATTAAAATTAGCTAACTAAATCACTTCAAATCAAATGCATCATCATATCTTCAAATGCATCGTACTTTTCCAATACACATAAAAGAAACTCACCTGTACATGATGATTCACAGTATATATCCCATCATCTCACATATAAAAGTACTGGCCATCAACTAAAGGTAATCCACAGATGCCCAGTGATATTGGCCACCAGATCAACAACCATTTCTTGAAAAATAATCCACAGTGAAGATGCAACAGAAGCGAAACGATCCTAAACAGGTAAATAACTCAACTAATCCGACCACAACCAAACGATTCCAAGTCCTAGAGGGTTGTCCGAACACACAGCACTCGGCAGAAAGTGGCAGTGCAGGAAGGTGGAACAAAAAAAACAATGAAGGAAGAAAAAATAAAAAAATCGTCTGTACCTGTCAGACGAGCTCCCGCCTTGTCGGCTGTTGCATGTTGCTCTGATTCCCCTCCCCACCAAACTTTGCAAAGTTCTCGAAAAGTGCTGGTGGCCTTGCCTTGATGCACTTTTTGATCGCTGCCTTCTTTTTTTTTTTTTTATGGTAGGAGGGAGATTAGGAAAAGGGGACTTGCATAGGGGTGGTGAACTTGACTGGTACCTCTGAGGAGGGGAAATAAAAAAAATCGTCTGGGGTATAGTAGATGGTATCATCAGTGAATGTGAAGGTATTTGAATGTCAAATGTGGGTAAGGAGAAAGTGTGTAGTTTTATTGGTAGTATAATTTTTATATTCCACTTTGGTATTCCATGTTCCCTGTTATATTTTGATATCTGACATAGGAATTCTAATTGTTGAGTTCTTTTGATAATTCATCAATAAAGATTAGATTAAGAGTAAACTAAAAAAAATGGATTGCTTGATTTATAACGATTTTAACCATCACCAAAATGGAGATAATCTTAGCACATGAAATATCAAAGAAATACAAATTATGCCATGAATAATGCTCTCCTCTATGCACTTCGATTATTGCATTATGACTAATTAACTTATGAAAATTAAAATAATTTGTTTATGCATTTATATTGCATTATGATTTACATGTTTACTGAGTAAAAATGGTGATCCACCTACAATGTGTAAATGAAGATAATTTGTCTATGCATTTATATTGCATTATGGTTATGCATGTTTACTGAGTAAATATGGTGATCCACCTACAATGTGTAAATGAAGATAATTTGTCTTTGCATATATTGCATTTGATTATTCATTTTTACTTTGTAAAAATGGTGATCCAACAATGTTAAATGAAGATAATTTGTCTATGCATTTATATTTGCATTATGATTATTCATCTTTACTTTATAAAAAATGGTGATCCACCTACAATGTGTAAATGAAGATAATTTGTCTTTGCATTTTATATTGCATTATGGTTATGCATGTTTACTTGTAAAAATGGTGATCCACCTACAATGTGTAAATGAAGATAATTTGTCTATGCATTTATATTGCATTATGGTTATTCATCTTTACTTTGTAAAAATGGTGATCCACCTACAATGTGTAAATGAAGACAATTTGAATAAAACAGATTAGGAAAGGGGACTTGCATAGGGGGTGCTGAACTTGGACTGGTACCTCTGTGAGAGGGGATATAAAAAAAAAAAATCGTCTGGGGTATAGTAGATAGTATCATCAGTGAATGTGAAGGTATTTGAATGTCAAATGTGGGTAAAACAAAGTGTGTAGTGGTGTAAAAATGGTGATCCACCTGCAATGTATAAATGAAGATAATTCGTCTATGCATTTACATTCCATTATGGTGTAATTTTTTTTTATGTTTTATTTTAGTATCTGACATAGAATTCTAATTGTTGAGTTATTTTTGATAATCAATCAATAAAAATTAGATTCAAAATGAATTAAAAAATGGATTGTTTAATTTAAAAGGATTTTAAACGTTGTCTAAATTGGAGATCATCTTAGCACATAAAATAAGAAAGAAATACATTTTTATGCCATGAATAATGCTATGCATTTATATTGCATTATGATTATGCTTCTTTATTGAGTAAAAATGTTGATCTACCTGCAATGTATAAATGAAGATAATTTGTCTATGCATTTACATTGCATTATGATTATGTAATGTAAATGAAGATAATTTGTTTATGCATTTACATTGCATTATGATTATGTAATGTAAATGAAGATAATTTTTCTATGCATTTATACTGCATTATGATTATGTAGTGTAAATGAAGATAATTTATCTATGCATTTATACTGCATTATGATTATGCATCTTTACTGAGTAAAATGATGATCCACCTACAATGTAAATGAAGATAATTTGTCTATGCATTTATACTGCATTATGATTATGCATCTTTACTGAGTAAAATGATGATCCATCTACAATGTGTAAATGAAGATAATTTGTCTATGCATTTATACTGCATTATGATTATGCATCTTTACTGAGTAAAAATGGTGATCCTACTACAATGTAAATGACGATAATTTGTCTATGCATTTATATTGCATTATGATTATGCAATGTAAATGAAGATAATTTGTCTATGCATTTATACTGATTATGATTATTTAGTGTAAATAAAGATAATTTATCTATGCATTTATACTGCATTATGATTATGCATCTTTACTGAAAAATGATGATCCACCTACAATGTGTAAATGAAGATAATTTTTATGCATTTATATTGCATTATGATTATGCATCTTTACTGAGTAAAAATGATGATCCACCTACAATGTGTAAATGAAGATAATTTGTCTATGCATTTTATACTATGATTATGCACCTTTATTGAGTAAAAATGATGATCCATCTACAATGTGTAAATGAAGATAATTTGTCTATAAAATTAAAAAAATGAATTATGATATTTTGTGTATGTTAGATGAAGTTTGTTTACCATTCATGTCTCACTTAATATAATCGTTATTCAATCAGAGTAGAAGAAGAGTAATGACAGCCAACGAGATTGGCCAAGATGTGCAGGCTTAGATTATACTATACACTGAAGTGACAAAAGTCATGGGATAGCAATATGCAAATTTTCAGATGGCAGTAGCATCGCGTAGAACAGGTATAAATGCGCTGCAGAGCTTTCAAGTTATTCATGTGAAGAGGTTTTGACGTGATGATGACCGCACGACGGGAATTAACAGGCTTTGAACGCGGAATGTTAGTTGGAGCTAGACGCATGGGTCATGCCATTTCGGAAATCGTTAGGGAATTCAACATTCCCAGATCCACTGTGTCAAGAGTGTGCCGAGAGTATGAAATTTGGCATAACATCCCATCATGGACAGCGCAGTGGTCGACCGCCTGCACTTAACGACCGAGACCGGCGACGTCTGCAAAGAGTATTAAATTCTAACAGACAAGCAACACTGCGTCAAATAACCGCAGAAATCAATGTGGGACGTACAAGGGACTTGTCTGTTAGAACTGTGCGGAGAAATTTGGCTTTCTTGGGCTATTTCAGAAGAAGACCGACTCGAGTGCCTTTACTGACAGAACGACATCGCTTGCAGCGACTCTCGTGGGCACGTGAGCATATCGGTTGGTCCCTAGATGAATGGAAAACCGTGGCCTGGTCCGATGAGTCACGATTTCAGTTGGTAAGAGCGGATGGTAGGGTTCGAGTGTGGCGCAGACCCCACGAAGCCATGGACCCAAACTGTGAGCAAGGCACTGTTCAAGCTGGTGGTGGCTCCGTAATGGTGTGGGCTGTTTTTTCATGTCATTGACTTGGTCCTCTGGTGCGACTGGACCGAACATTGACTGGAAATGCTTATGTTCAGCTACTTGAGATCACTTGCAGCCATTCATGGACTTCATGTACCCAAACAACGATGGGATTTTTATGGATGACAATGCGCCATGCCACCGGGCCACAACTGTTCGCGATTGGTTTGAAGAACATTCTGGACAATTCCAACGACTGATCTGGCCACCTAGATCGCCCGACATGAATCTCATCGAGCATTTATGGGACATCATCGAGAAGTCTGTTCGTGCCCAAAATCCTGCACCATCAACGCTTTCACAATTAGGGACGTCTATCGAGACAGCATGGCTCAATATTCCTGCAGAAGACTTCCAACGACTTGTTGAGTCCATGGCCACGTCGAGTTGCTGCACTTCGCCGGGCGAAAGGAGGGCCGACACGATATTAAGAGGTATCCCATGACTTTTGTCACTTCAGTGTATATCGCAGCAAATTTTAATTACAATTTATTGATTTACGATAAAAAATATCCCATATTTATTCATATCAGGAAGTGACATTGTATTGTTGTTTATTGTTGTTTGTTGATCAAACAAATTCTATCAGATAACAAAAGGTTAAAGAGAAAGCATTCTTTAAAATAATACAACTATAAACTGATGTTCGTGCATTATAACTCAAACAATATCCACTTGAATATTTAAAGTGTCTATTGATAGAATCTTCGAAATGGATGAATGTTGCGACCAATTATAACGCATGAATCTTTATATCGAACTGTGATAAAATCATCAAAAATTGATTCAATTGAATTGCGGACTATCTATACGCACGACTAAGACGTAAGGAATCTTCTTTTGTATATGCAACCACACGGTTCATACAAAGCATCTAATCTATTTGAAACCACCAAGTGTGCTACGAAGTTCTTCCGGTTCCAAAGGGTATCAAAAAGTCATTCCTTATTCCATCTATGCTGTCGATCGCATAGACCACTCACTCCATCTTCTCTTAACGGGATATTATTAATAGATAATAATCACCTTTTGACCCCCAAGAGAAGAATGGATTCACTCCCTTGGTGCACCAACAATAGATGGACCGTTACTTGGATGAAGATTCTGAAGAATCCCCATCGAACAAAAGGTTGTTGCTATTTTTCTCTTTTTTTTTTTTGTGTGGAGTGATTTCATTATTTTCCAGGGCCTCTTCAACAGGGCAAGGGTGGTTGACTTCTATTTAATGAGTCACTACCCCTATGCTGGGATGATTCTAGTTCGGCCTTAATTCAAGCCAACAGCCACAGCAACTCAAGGACTCTTGGTGAACGTTCTTTTCTGCCTTCTTTTAAAACCCACAATGAGAATAGTGGATGATCCTTTTATGAAAATAAATTTTTCTTTCATCTTCTATGTTCCATTGTTGAAGTTTCTTTTTTCCACTGCCATTCTTTTCAAAGAAGGAGGGCGTTTAAAAATAATCGAACGCGCTTGAAATCTTCTTCTTTTTGTTCTTTTTTCTAACATCTCCCCGTTCTTCGTCTTTCTTTATGGGGAAAAAAAAAAAAAAAAAACCTTGACCATTTTTTGGTTAGTTGAACATGTTAGAGATTCAAATGGAAAAAAAAATGGAGCTAGTGGTAAAATCCTCTTTACTTGAATAAATATTCGTACAAATAGGCTTATCTTGGTCAGATATGTGCCCGTTACAGCAAATTCATTGTTGTCCTTATGGAGGTCATTGAAATATTAGAACTCATTTGTTCTTAAATTTAATTACTACAATAGCTGGCTGTTAACTTTAACAATAAGATATTAATTAGAGACACAGGCTTAAGACGTCCAAATGCTATCTACATGATATTAAGATAAGAAAATTGGGTGAATTCTTCTTCAACTAAAATGAATCAAATTCGATCAATAGACCAAGGATTACTTGAGGACTTATTGGAGTTAAAATAATTAAGCTCCAAAAAAAGAATAAAACTATTTAAAAAAAAAAAAAACCATAAAGTTTTGCCAATCAGTTTAATTGACGTTTCATTGTTAACTGATTTAATTTTAGAAATTTTCATTTATCAGTTACAATGTTCTTTAATCTGATATAAAACATTGTATTATAAAAATATTCAATCGTGTATTTTAAATTTAATCAAAAGTTATATTGTTATTTTTGTCTGTATGAGATTGTTTAATAATTTATATGAAAATAATGTCCGCTTAATTTCTATACCATGATCGTTTGATATTTTTTCATTAGCGATAAAATATTACATTCATGCCATATTAATATCTATTAAAATTGCCATTGAGCTAGAAGTTGAATTCTTAAAAATATATAAAAGCGATTACTTATAGTTAATATAATAATGATATTTTATTCGCTAGCATGTAATCTATTAAAAATAAAAAATAATAATAATATAAAATTAATAATATAATGATTTATTTTAAAATTTTTATATTTTAAAATAAACGTGGAAATGTATGTTTTGATAAATAATTGTATTATCTGAATAACAATAAATAATTGCTGAAAACGAAATAAAACAACAATTTAGTTAACAACCATCAAAGTAGTTTATATATAAAATGATAACAAATAGCGTTTGTTTAGAAAATATTAAATAATTATTGAAATTTTCTTATAAAAGCTGTTTAGTATATACAAGATTAATTCTTACAAAAAATGAAATTTATTGTTTCTTTTCTTCTAAAATTTAGATAAAAAAAACAAAATTCAAAATTAGAGTATGATTTTTTACGATCAAACAAATTAGGTTTTGTTTAAAAGTTTATAGCGAATTTAATATATAGATCGTTTTTTGATAAAAAATATTCATTAGTTTCTCACATAATAATTTAGTTTATTTTACAAAAATTAATATTGTTTTAATTCATTTAAATCTTATTTTCGACTCATTTATTCAATTAAAGTAGTTTTTAAACAAAATATATAATGTGATAGCAAATAGCTTTTGCTTAGGATAATACTGAAGAATTATTAAAACTTTCTTATAAAAGCTATTTAATGTGTACAAGATAAATTTTTAGGAATAAGTAAAACTTTTACTTTTTTTTAAAATTTATATAAAAAAATTCAAAACTGAAGTGGAATAGGATTTTTATGATGTAACAAATTAAATTTTGCTTAGAAAGTTTCTAGCAAATTTAATATATAGATCGCTGTTATAAAAATATTGATTGGTACATCTCATAATAATCTAGTTCATTTTAAAAATGAATATTGTTTTAATTCATTTAAATCTTATTTTAGTATCATTTACTCACTCTTTCTTAAGTACTGTAAGACATATTTAACAAAAAATTCTAGATTTACTCTAAAATGAGTAATATTCATGAGCAATAAAATTTATTATGTAATTTCTACTAAAGAAAATTCCAAAGAATATAACTTTTACGATACATTGAATATAACTTTTACGATGTAGCAAATTAATCATTTGTTTATAACTTTCTAACGAACTAAATAAACAATTTGATATTTTTTTTAAATAATGTTTTATTTCTTCTGTATAAATAAACATATTTTTGATCATCGGATACTCATCGTTATCTGTTGCAATATTGAAAAGATAAAAACATTGAATAAATATCCACTTTTAAATTTCTTCGAAGATATATATATACTTATAATGTAAAACTTTTAACAATTTTTGTTCTAGGAATTTACGAAATCTCTCAACATTTACACATTCATCCAAGAAATGGACGATACCATTTCCCGAAAATTACTACTGTGTCCAAAAAGTAAGACCCATTTTCAATTTAAAATCCCGGGGCTTATGGAATTTCAATTTTTTTTCTTTTTAGGTTGCTGGCACTGTTACTCCAGGGAACCGTTTTGAGTCTATTGAAGAGATTCAACGTGAATCTCCGCGCGCTTTGAAGGCCATCCCTGCCGATGACTTTTTAGCATGCACTGGTATTGGAAAAAAGTTGGCGAAAGTGCATTATGTCCGGAGGGGATTACTTTGAAGGCGATGAAATAAACTTGGAAGAACAAATGAAGAATTTTTTGAAAAAAAAAAAAAAAATTGGTCTTACTTTTGGGCACAGTAGAATTGAACAAAAAAAAAAAAAAAATCAAGATTTACTCGAAAATGATTAATATTCAGGAGCTGTAAAATTTATTATTTAGTTTTTACTAAAAAGAAATTCCAAAGTAAAATTGAAAATATTTTTTACGATCTAGCAAATTATTTATTTGTTTATAAGTTTCTAACGAACTAAATAAATAGATTGCTATTTTTGTATAAACAATATTTTATTTCTTCTGCATAAATAATCACATTTTTGATTATCCGATACTCATTGTTATCAATAGCAAGATTGAAATTAATGTCCGATTAATTTTTACACTTGCCATGCTCGTTTGATAACTACCATTAGTCATAAAATATCGCATTCATGTCATATTAATATTTATTAAAATTGTCATAGGTTTGGTTTGGTTTGTGCTCTACGGTCATTTTGTGCACACTTTAGGATAATTAAACCGGGACCTACAGTTTAACGTGGGGTCCGAACCACTCACAAACATCCATAACACAGCCAGGATTCGAATCTGAAACCTGTGGTACCAAAGTTAGGTTTGTCGCTCTACGTTAATTTTTTTGCACACTCTAGGCAAATTAGACCGGGACCTATAGTTTAACGTGGATTCATACATGTCAACGCCAGGATTCGAAAAGATAAAAATATGAAATAAAATATTCACTTATATAGATTATATATATATACAGGGCCGGATTTTTCTTAAGGCAAAACATGGGATAGCAAAGCTTCAGCCTAAGGCCTCAAAGATCAAGAGGGGCCTACATTCAAATTGTTAGAAAAATTAGAATTACACTGTTCTAAAAACAGTAAACATTAAAAACACTGAATCGAAAACAAGGAGAAATTACGAAATAAATTTATCTGAATTGAATTTGCTTTCAAATCTTCAATGTATTGAATATATTTAATTTAATTTGATAGAAAATAGGATAACTTTTATTGAATATTTTATTTTAGTAGTCAAAGATTTTTATTATTTGGATTTTGTTTCTTTGTAAATGTTGTGTGTTACGTTTGATGAGTTATTGTTACAAGTACTGTATATGGTGCTGAGAATAAATGGCCAAATGAGTGATCTCGACTTTTTTTTTTTTTATTTATTATCCGTGGCACATTTTTTATACAGATTAGTACCCACCACAACATGCTTCATTTAACATATTGATGTATCACAGTAATGATGTATTTTATTACCTTTCATGTAATTTACAAACTTAAAAATGGGATGTGAAGGCCTCATAAGTGGAATAGCCTAGGGCCTCTTTTCGTCTGAATCTGGCCCTGTATATATATATATATATAATATCTTTTAAGAATTCCTATTGTAGCCAACTGTTCGATTGTAGGAATTTACGAAATCCCTCGACATTTACACATTCATCCAAGAAATGGACAACACCATTTCATGAAAATATTACATGTCAACAACTAAACAGATCTGAAAAGAAACAGAAAATTCCTTGTTTTAACGACTTCAGACAAGAGCCTGAACTTCCGGGATCACGTACCCCAAGTGCTATTAACAGTTTATTGTATTTCTATAGAGCGATTGAGTGCAACAAAACAACGGGATACAACACAATAATGGCTTTTTTTGGACCTTAATAAACGTTTTTACGATTAAGAAGAGGACGACTGTCTACTGGCAGCAGCGCCGCCATCGAAGACATGGGGAACTAGTCTCTTGCCAGTCGCTTTTTTAACTGGTTATTGTCTCTCTTCTCTGCTTCATGACAGAAAAATAATAGATAATGTCAGCGCAAATGTGTCCTTTGGGGGCTTCGTGAGATGATTCGGACTGTCTTTTATTTGCCGGGTTTGAGTGGTGCTAATAAAAAGAGCTTTGCTGGGCAATAAAATAAATAGATAAATAAAAGTTGAAGAGTGGCTCTTCTCAGTCTTTGCTGACGAGGATTAGTTTAGAGATAGTGGGACAGGTCAAAGGAGTTCTGTTTTCTGTGAATTTTAGGTCTATTCTAATCGGTTTGGCAAAATATGGTCAACGGAGCTCTGTTTTTGTGAATTCTGAGTCTATTTCTAATCGGTTCGCAAAATGTGTTCTTATGAGTTGTGAAGTTATGTTTTGATGAATTCTACAATTATTTTATAATTTTCAAAATTCAGTTTTCGTGAACTCAGAAGTTCCGTTCTTATGAATTTCGAATGAACGAACGTACGTACATAACATAGATACATATATACGTAAGTAAGTAACATACGTACGTACATAACATATATACAGTCTGAGTAAAAACTTTAAGGTCAGTTGACATTTTTGAGAAAATGGAAACATTTAAACTGAGGAATTAAAATAGCATTTGATTGATAATTATTGAGCTTAAATAAAAGTAAAAAAAGTAGAAAAATTAATTTGCAAATATTTTATTATTGGAAAATATTACAGAACACACAGATGAATATTTGAGCCTGAGTAAAAACTTTAAGGCCAACATAGAAAATGACATATAATAAAAAAATTACAAATTCTTAGAAGGTTGTGTAGGGAGCCATTACTTCGAATTACTTCAAATATTCTTGTTTTCATGGATGAAACGAGTTTTTGACAATGGGTGGGTTCGGTTTTATACTATTCATAACTAACTAACTTTGTAATTCATTACTAACTTTGCAAATAACCACATGTTTCTCATAATTATGTATTTACAAATTATGTTTGCAGCATTTATTTCTTATCAATGAACTTTAATAATTAATATTATTTGAATACCTTTTATTTCATTTTACATTTTCTCAAAAATTTTTACTGCCCTTAAAGTTTTTACTGAGGCTGTATGTGTATATATGTGTATGTTATGTACGTAACATACATGCTTACATGCATACATAAGCACGTAACGTATGTTACGAATATATAAATAATGTATGTACTTATGTAGATATGAATACGTAACATATATACATATTTACGTAACATTCATACATAGATACATAAGTACGTAACATGCATACATATATACATACGTAAGTAAGTAAATATAACATACATACGTAAGTGCGTAACTATAACATATAACATACATACGTAAGTACGTAACAATAACATATAACATAGTAAGTAAAACATACATACATACGTACGTTCGTAATAATATACCTACCTACCTACCTGCCTACCTACCTACATACATACATACATTCAAACAGACACACACACTTAAAAAAAAGAATCATCTTATTTTTTTGAAAAAATTATCTGGGTCTCACTTCAACCAGCACAGGTCATTTATAAACCGATTGTAATTGAATACATTCCAGAATCAGAGATTATATTAATTGAAATATTCAATGATCGCAATAGTATGCAAAGCTGTTCTGCGAAGATGAAATAAATTATTTAAAGCAGAAATACAATCATCCAAATATATCTTTTTATAACATATGCATCGTACAGATAGTCCTCTTACGAAAATAGACGCAACATTTCTATGCTAATAACGAAAAACATCGCCTCAAAGCAAATTTTAACATGGAAATAACACCACCATACAGTATTAACTTCACAAAATGGAAAAACAATGATACAAACTGTAAGAAACGGAATAAAATTTCTGAACATCTATCGATAGATGAAAATACAATCTTAGAAACAATGCCACATTTACATAAATGATTCTTCTTATATGCTGGTATCGTAACACAAGTTAAAAACATACATAAAATGTAGGCCAGTAAGTTCGGTATTCTCCCACCATGTTATCAAGACGTTACTAAACTGTGACACTTTATATTCCAGACAAGACTATAATGAATCCATAAAATAACCAAAAATAGGTACGTCTTCTAATATTGCTCGTTTTCTAATTTTCCTTTTATTTATAGAACAGATAAAACGAATCTGGTCTCAGAAGTATTCAGATACGAGTCAAACTTATTTATCGTACACTAAAAATGAATATCTGTTACATTTATTACATTTTGGAAACATTGGTAAGCACGATTTATATCAATCTTGTAACCAATGGCTGTTATTAATCTTACCTATTTTGCAATTTAAATAGAAAGTATAATACAACAAAGACACTTTCCATCAGAAAAGTAACGTTATAAATAGCCACATGGACACTATTGGAAATATACATGACAAGCAATTTAACAAAGAAATATATACTAAGCAATTTACAACGTTCAATTGAAGATATAGACATTTCTGCATAGGCATTTAGAAGACATGACATTTCTGTGTATGCATTTAAACCACATATAGACATTTCTGTAGGTCGGCTTACTTACTTGATAACTTTTCGTTAAATCTTTTAATTAGTTTATTACTATATTTTCTAATAAACATGTAACATGTTCTAAATTTCAATATACACATTGCCTGTATATTATAACATAGAATATGTTATGAATTATTCATGACAAGCAATGGAACAAAGCAGTATATGCCAAGCAATTTACATCGCTCAATTGCACCTAATATAGACATTTCTGCATAGGCATTCTGAAGACATGACATTTCTATATAAGCATTTAAACCATTTATAGATATTTCTGTAGGTTCTGCTTAGGTTGACTAACTTACAGTTAATTGGTTTTAAAGAAATATGAGATTCGGATAATTATTTTCTCAAAAAGTTTCGTGAAATCTCTGTAATTAATTTATTAAGAAATTTTCTAATAAATATGTAACATATATGTTCTACATTTTAATATACCTATACTGCCTGTTCTACATACCAATATATATATGCTACGAAATTTTATAGTAAATAAGTAAATGTTTGGTTTTTATTAATTGCAAGATTTTATTGGTTTGTATTATTTGATTTGTTAACAAAAAGGGGTTTGTTTTATTATAATACTGCAATTTTAATCTCTTCTTCTTCTTCTTCTTCATTGGCGCAACAGCCCCATGGTGGGCCAAGGCAGTTTTCTTTTACTAGGTACGGTTGTCCTTCCTACACGCTCAATAGTCATATTAGACCGGGACCTACTGCTTAAAGTAAACTCCGAACCACTACAAACATCCATGGCCCCGCTGAACCTGAAACCCGTGGCACCAAGCGCCAGAGTTTTATGAGTAAATCTATTTGATTTAATCAGAAAACAAAGCATGAATTTCTGAAACATAAGAGAACTCGCGAAATTATCATCTTTACATTAATCCAAAACAACAGAAAAGATAATTGGGAAAATCCCTTTCAATGTCATACTTAGAGCAATTAGTACAAACTTAGCATCGACTTTCAAACTTAAGGCATTTAATCCTTCAAAACAAATTGAAATTATGATTTGTAGAATTATTTCCTACCCAAAATTCGAATAGCATGCATCATTTTCGTCACCTTTTTTAATACTTCAATCTTGTTATCATTGAAAATTGAGATAATTAGCATCCAGCAAAAGACATCGTCATAATTTTTAATAAGCATAATCTATAAATCATCCTAAAATCGTGATACAAATGAATCAACACAATTGCCCCAATTACAGATGCGGACAAGATTATATCACTCAGCTGCATAAATTAAGGGGCAGAAATATTTCATTCACAAGATTCTTTTTCTTCAGATATTCACAAAAAGCGAACACCATGTTAAGTGGATAATTGTAAGAAATTTTGTTAGTTTATATTACTTGATTTTTAAAAAAAAAAATTGTTTTGCTTCATTATAATGCTGCAATTTTATTCTCTTCTTCTTCATTTGAGTCTCCTGATGGCCAAGTGGTTAGAACTCTGGCCATTGTACTACAGGCTTCAGGTTCGAATCCTGACGGTGTCATGGACATTTGTTAGCGGTTCGGAATCCACTTTTAAGCCGTAGGTCCCGGTCTCATATGACCGTAGAGCATCACAAAGTCCATTCAGTCTTCTCAGCCCTATCATTTCCAAACTGTAAAGGGGCAACTCAGCTCTAAGCACAGTGATGTGGTGTGGTGTGGTGTAGTAGTAGCGATCCACTTTAAACTGTAGGTCCCGGTCTAATTAGCCCAAAGTGTGCACGAAACGACAGTAGAGCGACAAATCAAACCAATCTTCCTTATTGGCGCAACAGCCCCACGGTAGGTCAAGGCTTTCAGCCTACAGGTAGATTTCGAGACAGGAAATGTTTTCTTTGTCGAAGTAGGATTGTTAGCCCTAAGCGTAACGCTTTAGAGTCATATTAGACAGGAACCTACGGTTTAAAGTGGATTCTGAACCATTACAAACGTCCATCGCACCGTCAAGGGTCGAACCCAAAACCTGTAGCACCGAGCGCCATAGCTCTTTGTGTAAATCTATTTGATTTAATCAGAAAACAAACCATTATTTCGCGAAATATTAAAGGATACGCGAAATTATCATCTTTACGTCAATCTCAAAACAAGAGAAATGATAATTGGGAAAATCCTTTCGAATATCACACTTGGTCCAATTAACACAAAATTTACATCCAATTTCAAACTTAAGACATTTACTATAAGTCTCCAAAACAAATCTGGAAATGATGTCTTATCCAAAAGCAGAATAGCATGCGTACATTTTCGTCACCTTTTTAATACTTCAATCTTGTTATCATTGAAAATTGAGATAATTAGCATCCAGCAAAATACATCGTCATAATTTTTAATTAGCATAATCTATAAATCATCCCAAAATCGTGATACAAATGAATCAACACAATTGCCCCAAATACAGATGCGAACAAGATTATATCACTCAGCTGCATACATTAAGGGGAGGAAATATTTCATTCACAAGATTCCTTTTCTTCAGATATTCTCAAGAAGCGAACGCCATGTTAAGTGGGTCAGGGTCCCGATTTTAATCGGCTGCATGCTTAGAATGAGAGGCCTGGTTTTCGCAGTCCCGTGCTCACGCGAGTCAAGGAAGTACAAGGTGCGCTTATTCGAAAAATGCGGCAATTATTTATTCACTTGAACATGTTTTCTGGATGCCTTGAATTTTAGAAAGTGTCCGGACTCGTAATTCGTGAGGAAGTGACCTTGAAAATGGAGGAATTAAATCCATTTTAATTATGTGTTCTAGTTGTTTGTCTTTGCAAGCAAAATTATTTTGAAAGCTTTATTTTTCTTTGTTTCTTATCCCACTTTGTAGACAGCAAGAATCTAGACCAAGTCCAAGAACCCGTGTGGTCTCATGGAAGGGAGGGCAGTTTCTGTTGTGAGGGAGCACCCGTAGGTAGAAATCTGACTTGTGATGATAAAAAAGGAGGTCAGTGCCTTCCGGGAGGACTTTTAGAGTGATATGCCCCGCATTTGCGTATCCTATGGGAGAAAATCTGGAAAAATTCCCACCACGTAGTCCAACTCACGAGGTAAGATGCTCTCGTAGAAGTCTGACTTGATTTCGTGACGATGTCTTTTCACTGGGTAGGGTTGTTAATCCTACTCCCAACGCTCTACAGTTATATTAGAACGGGACCTACGGTTTAACGTGAATTCCGAACCACTACAAACATCCATGGCACCGAACGCCAGGGTGTTAATCACTCGGCCATCAGGTCCTTAATAAAATAAATTGAAAGAGAGGAATTAAGTCCTTTTCAATTATGTGTTCTAGCTGTTTATCTTTATAAGCAAAACAATAGATTTTTTTTTGTTTGTTTTTTATCCCATTTGGTCTACAGCAAGAATCTAGACCAAGTCCAAGAACCCGTGTGGTCTCATGGAAGGGAGGGCAGTTTCTGTTGTGAGGGAGCACCCGTAGGTAGAAGTCTGACTTGACAACGTGTGGCTGAAGAAGGAGGGCAGTGCCTTCCTGGACGACTTTTAGGGAGAACTACACCGTACCGCGTGGGAGAAAATCCTGAAAACTCCCACCAACAGTTCACTAGGTAAGATGCTGAACATCTCAAACGCCATCGAATCTCATCGTCTCTCTCATCAGCGCTAGACACTGGGCCATTCAGGCCCTCGTTAATCGGACTACCTGGTGGTAGGTCTCCTAGTTTTCTTCCGTACGATACGCAAATACGGGGTACTTCTACTTAAAAGTCCTCCGGAGCCAAATGAGACTTCTACCTAAGGGTTGCTCCCTCAACAACAGAAGCTGCTCCCTCCCTTTCCCTTTTTCATGAAACCGCACGGGTTCATGGACTTTGCCTAGATGTTACTGTCTACATAGTTGGATAAGAAACAACAACAATGAAATATAATAAAATTAATGTAAGTACCAAAGTGATTCTCTGTATAATATAAAAACAAGTTGAATTTAAAATTAAGAATTAACATTGGTAAATTAAAATACATGCTATTTGCACGAATATATAAAAGTTACAAAACAAAAATTTTAAAAATAACGAAAAACAAATCACTGAAAAACTCAGAATTGTGAGCGAAATTTAGCTGACAGCTAAGCTGCGGATATCCCGTTTCAAGTTTCATTTGATAGGTACGACTTTTTTTATTCTTCTAAATGCCAGAGGGGAAAATTTGGTGCACATTTAACTGCGATTTGAGATACCAACACTAACTAGAAACTGGTTTTTTCTTCCAGATTGACGGATGCTTCAATCAAAAGATTTTGGGTAAACTTTAAAAACCAAAGAAGAAAAATTTTGAACGAGAGTTTCTCCAAAAAATCAAAAAAAGTTTATTTTTCAAAATTAATATTTTCTATTTTTTTTTAGGATTAAAAAACTACACTTTTAGTTATAAGAAAATAAAGAAATAAGAAAAAAAAATAGCAGAGGGATATCTATGATATGTTCAAGATATATGGACACAAAAATATTTCTACTTTCTTTTCACATTTCGTAAAAAAATGAATTATCAGAAGATAGAATGCAGTATTTTCAAATATATTCAGCGTTTCTGGTAATTTATATTTTTAATTACAGATAATATTTTTCAAATGTTTTAATAAGTAAGAAAAAAAGTGTAAAATAAAGGTAATTTTTTGCTTGATATTTTTCAGAGCATAAAAAACAACCATGATCTCTTATCAACAGTACACTCTTTTATCAACAGTTTGCTATTTTAAGTCTCATTATCATAACCAACATCATCATAAGTGGCGCAACAACCCCATGGTGGGAGGCCAAGTCTTATTTCTCTGAGTTCTAGAACATAATGACATTTGTCTGATACCTGACAGATGCTGTATATGTTGTTGTTTCTTATTCCACTAGATTGACTGCAACAACTATACCAAGTCCAAGAACCCGGGTATTCTCATGGAAGGAGGGAAAGGGGGGGGTAGTTTCTATTGTGATGGAGCCACGTAGATAAAAGTCTGATTTGGCTCCGAGTTGCTGAAGAAGGTCAGTGCCTTTCGGGAGAACTTTTAGGGGAATCCAACCCGCATTTGCGTATAGTATGGAACGAAACACGGAAAACTCTCAACAGGTAGTCCGACTCACGAGGCAAGTTGATGAACATCAGAAACGTCATCAAGGCTCCTTGTTTTTTGAAACAGTGGCTACCATAAAGCCTCAGCCCTAATGCTCACCAAAGGCCACGTTGCCAATGAGCTACGAGTAGGGCTTTGGTTTGTCGCTCTACAGTCATCTTGTGCACAATTTATTCTAAACAAACCGGGACCTACAGTTTAACGTGGATTCCAACCGCTCACAAACATCCATGCCACCGCAGGATTCGAGCCTGAAGCCTGTGGTACCAAAGGCCAGAGCGCTAGAAAATTAGCTAGTAGGCCACTCCACGAATAGGGCGGCCCCGTATATAATAGAATGAAATAGAATATATTCAAGCGTATTTAATTTTTTAATTAACTATGGAAAAAAATTATAATATCAAGACGTGGAAATAAAATCATTCTTTTCAAAAATTGCTGCCTAATTTTTGTTATAGTTCCAGGGATATTACTTGATAAATATTAAGTGAAACATCACCTAACTGGATGAGGCTAACCTCTAAGCTTAACACAAAACGATAATCGAAACTTTCGAAGTATTTTTATTAATACAAACAAGTGTTTGTGAAAAGGAAAGTCTTACCTGCTACGAGGCAAATACATAGATCCATCTATGAAGACCGATCCGGACAGTAGAATGAACCAGCACGTACTCAGTTCGCCTCGGCTGCAAAAGAAAATTAATGTTAAGATGGTTGGAAGATAAAAGAGAAAAACCAGCACATTTATAATAATTCTTTTTTAACGTTTATTGTTTTCTGAAGAAAACAGAGATAAAGTTAACGAAAAATCAACTGATAAAAAAAGGGGGAAATAAATCTAGAGTAGATATATTTACACAAAAACTGATTAAGTAACTATTTATATACTTCAAGGACATTTTAATGCTGTTAATATGTGCAGGTAATGCAGAGCTGTAAGTACAAAGTAAAGCAAAAGCATATAAGTACAAAGACAAAGTTGTCTTTGTACTTACATGAATTTGTTTGGAATATAAATTGATTTGGTTATGATACATAAATAACTTTTAATCTGACATTTAAATTATATACAGATTATGTATGTATCATAACTACATCAGTTGAGTTTTCCGGATTTCCTCTTATGTGATACGCAAATGCGTGGCTTTTTGCGATGTTCAGCAGCTTTCCTTGTTAGTTTCCTTATTTTCGCGTTTTCCAGATACTCAAATACGGGTAGTTCCCCTAAAGGTCCTCCCGGAAGACACTGTCCTTCTTCTTCAGCGACACGGTGCAGAAGTCGAACTTCTACCAACGGATGTGCTATCGAAAAACAGAAGCTGCAACCCTCATTCCCTCCTTTCATGAGGGTTACCACAACAACAACAACAACTAAATCAATTTATATTCGAAACAAATTCATGTAAGTACTAAGACAAACCGACTCGCGAGCCATTAAAAATATTTGCAGTAGTAGTTGCCAATTCATAGCTCATAGCGCCAATTCATAGCACCATACTTGGAATAATATTTACATTAGATAGAGTTCAGTTAGAAAAAAGTAATTTTAAAATGACACTCATTAGCAAAGGGTGCATGACTCCATTGGTGAAATGTACAATCTTTATGTTCCTTACATTAGTCTAAAAGGCGCCACGGATGGAATGCAACGTTTAAAAGGCCGGACAAATAGACCATTTTAATGAAGGCTTTTGGCCACAGTAAAATCTTCCGGTTACTGTAGTGACTACTTAGAATGTTGTCTCTGACTGACATAGATCTTTCTTTCGCTTCTTCCAGGGCGATATATCGGTAATAGATGTATCGTCTTGGCGTTGGTTTCCTGGCATATTACTATCTTTTGTCCATAAAAATAATATTAAAGCCGTAATTGTGATGTGGAAAGCTTTCCAAGCTCGTGAAATGATACTTTTGTCAATTAGAAAACTCTTGGACTACATGGCGATATTTGCCACGTTTTTCTACGTTGCTTCTTGAAGCTTGTTGATTATTCCACCACGTGTTGAACCAATGCTGCCCTCAAACTGGTATCAATCTTTTTTCGCTTGTAGGATGATATATCGGTCATAGATATGTACATTAAAGAGCCAAAACATTATGACCACCCCTACATTTGCAATGAACTCGCCTGGATGACGTGGAAGGCGCGTGATCAGGTGGAAGTGGTATTTAACTGGTATTAAGTGGCGGTTTTAATCCATGCCAAGGCGGGTTGAAGCTGTGTTGCGCGCCAAAGGTAGGCCAACTCGTTATTGACAAGTGGTCATAATGTTTTGGCTCTTGAGTGTATATCACCATGGCGATATTTTCCCTGGTGTATTATTATCAGTTTTTCTACAGCCGTATTTGTGATTTGGAAGGCTTTCCATGCTCATGAAATGATACTTTTGCCCATTAGAAATCCCTGGACATCGATTGCCACACTACGTCATTCCTCAAGCTTGTTGATCATTCCACCACGTGTTGAAGCAATGTTACCCTCTGATTGGAATCGATCTTTTTACGCTTTGCAGGATGATATATCGGTCGTAGATATATCGTTATGGCGTCGTTTTTTAGTCTATTATTAATAAACTTTTCTACAGCCACACCAATGATTTTCTACAGCCATTCTAATCTTGCGATATAATACTCGAACCAGAAACTTGTGGCAACGAACGCCAGAACTCTAGTCACTCAGCCATCAGACCCCCATAAATAAAAAATTAAAATAATCCACAACAATAATAATAATAATAATTAATATATAATTATTACTATCAATGGTTAATAATTATTATTGTTGTTACATTAAATAATAATAATAAGTATTAAATATTGATAATAAAAAAAAAATTAAATAATAATGAAAAGTAATAAATAATTAATATTAAAAATAATTTTAAAAACTCAACCGGTTAATTCCACTGAAAATTATTAACGATCACCAAGTTTATTATTATTATTATTTTTGAAAATTCAGTTTGAGTTTTCACTAAAAGAATAACCCAACCCACATTTAGTCAAACTTGAAAAGAGTTTCAAAAAGATTTTTGAAATTATCCTCCGTACTCAACTTCCCCCAATTGAAAGACATGGAAATTCGTTTACGAAAATCGGCCGCTGTTAGAAGAAAATAAAGGTTGCCTTCTCTTAAACTGAAATCTAATCGCATCTCGAAATCGGAGCCCAGAGATAAGAGAGCTTCAAATAACAAAGGAGAAGAAATAAAGAAAGGAAAAGCTTTACCCAAAATTGCTTCACCCAAATTTCCTCCCAGTTGAAATAGCGGCGCATTTGGGGGAATCAGACCGGGGGGAGAAAAACCTTTCACATTTATTTGAAATGAAGAGGAAATATTGTAGACAATAAATATGCATTGCATGAATTTTAATTTTAAAAGAATAATCGATATTTTGATTTTTCCCTGGTTTGAAATCATTTTAAAGTATTAGAACAGGATAAATATTAAAATATGCGCATTGTGAATGACGTTTTTTATTCTAAAATTAATTTAAAAATAATTTTAATTAGTGCTGGCAACTTGAATATTTGGGAAATATTTTCCTGGGTTTTATGAAAGTTTTGAACTTTAACAAAATATTGAATTGGCTGAAATGGAATTTTCCAAAAAAATATATTTTTTTTTTTATCTCTTAGATCTTAAAAATATTTTTGTGGGACTTAAAAAATATTTAAAAAAAAATACTTAAAAAATAAAAATAATTTATAAATCTTCATCTTTATTGGCTCATGGTGGGCTAAGGCCATCTGTCTACTGAATTTTGAAAAGAAATGTTATATTTTTTTTTTACGAAGTATGGAAGTCGCCCTACGCTCAGGGACCTGATGACCGAATGCCCAGCGTTCTGGTGCTCGGTACCACAGGCTTCGTATCCCGGCGGTGCCATAGATTTTTGTAGCGATTCGGAATCCACATTACCCCGTAGGTCCCGGTCTCATATAACTGTAGAGCGTCAGAGATCCAATCAGACTTCTCACCCACATCATTTTCAAACTGTAAAACAGCAATTCAGCTCTATGCACAGTGATGTGAGGTGTGGTGTAGTAGTAGCAGCGGTAGTAGCTCCTGAAACCCCAAAATTGTATTAGTCCGGGACCTACGATTTAAAGTGGTTTTCGAACCACTACAAACATCCATGGCACCACCGGAACTCGAACTCAAAATCTGTGAGCGCCACACGTCACTCGTTCATCAAACCTCAATTAATAATAAAATAATTAAAATAATCAACAAAAATAATAATAAATATTAATATTATTAATAATAAATAATAACTATTATATCAATAATTAATAATGTTGATTATCATTAAGTGATAAATAATAATAATATTAATAATAATTAATAACAAAAAATAATTATAATAAAAATATTTTTCAAAAACTCAATTGCTTAATTCCACTGAAAACTATTAACGATCACCACTAGTTTATTATTATTATTTAAAATTGAAAAATTCAAGTTTTTTTTTCACTAAGAATACCAAATGCATATTCATTCAAACTTGAAAAGAGTTTTTAAAAAGTTTTTGAAATTATCCTCCCATCCAAACCCTCCCTTTTTGCCCGAAATTGAAAGATATGGAAATTCGTTTACGAAAATCGGCCGCTGTTAGAAGAATAATAAAGACTGCCTTCTCTTAAACGGAAATCTAATCGCATCTCGAAATCGGAGCCCAGAGATAAGAGAGCTCCAAATAACAAAGCAGAAGAAATAAAGAAAGGAAAAGCTTTACTCAAAATCACTCTCCCAAATTGTCTCCCAGTTGAAATAGCGGCGCGTTTGGGGGAATCATCCGACCGATGGAGAAAACCTTTCACATTTATTTGAAATGAAGAGGAAATATTTTCGACAATAAATATGCATTGCATGAATTTTAATTTAAAAACGAATATATTCGGTATTTTGAGTTTCGCTGGTTTCAAATTTTTTTCAGTATTGAACAGGATAGATATTAAAATACGCGCATTGCGAATGATGTTTTTTTATTGTAAACTAAGTTTAAAATAATTTTAATTAGTGTTGTCGAAATTGAATATTTGCCAAATATTTTTCCTGAATATCGGATGAAATATTGGATTGGCTGAAATGGAATTTTTTTCCAAAAACAAACATTTGATCTTAAAACAAATATTAAACAAATATTTCTGTTTTTTAGGGAACTTAATAAAATTTTTTTCTTAAAAATATTTTAACTAATAAATTATTAAAAAATGTGTTGTGACTAATCCTCAATGTTCTGCAGTGCGGGACGAACATCCCATGAGTGATCTACTCATGGATAGACGGAAAATGGACAGCTTCTCTTGTGAGGGAGCTCCCGTAGGTAGAAACATGACTTGGCTCCGTGACCAGTCATATAATACCGAGACTTACAGCTTAGAGTGGATTCGAACCACTACAAACATCCATGGCACCGGCGGGACTCAAATCCGAAACTAGTGGCAACGAACTTCAGAGCTCTAGCGACTCGGCCATCAGACCCCAATTAATAATTAATAATAAATAATAATTAAAATGATTATCAGTAATAATTAACCATCATAAGTGGTGCAACAGCCCCATGGTTTGGCAAGGCCGTCTGCCTGCTGGCAGATTTTAGACGGTAGATGAATTTTTACGGGATAGGGTTGTCAGCCCTACACCCAACGCTCTACGGCAATATTAGGCCAGGACCTACGATTTTAAAGTGGATTCTGAAGCACTACAAAACATCCATGGCACCGTTGGGACTCGAACCCGAAACCTGGCACCGAGCACCAGAGTACTAGTCACTCGTTTAGGCACCATAATAGTTATTAATGATGATAAATAAAAATAAACGATAATAACTAATAAATGTTAATCAATATATAATTATAAATAATAATAATAATAATTATTAATAATAATAATTCAGTTTGCAAAATATATTGTTAGCATAGTTGGTACTTTTTGTATTGGCACCTTTCATAAGTATATTAGCTTTATAAAGTATATTATTGACATAAATGGTTTGGTTCCTTTTGTAAAGTACATTTTGGTCCCACCAAAGGCAAATGTTCCACAAGATACAGAAAATACTCTTGTAGAAGGAAAAAACCCTCTTATTTTCTTATTTTTATATTCACTTAATCCGTTATTCACGACGTATATCAAAATGGCAACTAAAGGAGGAATAAATACTTCTTCCAATAATCCATATAAGCCTCCTACTCCACAACTTAAAAAACGTTAAAAAAAAAAAAACAATTTGCCCATTTTTTAAAGATATAGGTCACAACACCATCTGTCTTCAGCTCATAATCACTATCAAAAAGAAAAAAAAAACTTATCTGAAAACAATTGAATGTGCGACATGAATTTTCGATCACCGCTGCACCTTTGTTACAACACAACCCCAACAAAAGAACAACCTCACCGGGTTAACGCTTTCTCTCAACCTTACACACCGAAGACAAGATGGTGGAGATAACTTCAACCACCCTTTCGACCCCCCACCCCTGCCCAGATGGTAGTTTTATTGCGTGCCAAATGCATTAATCGCCACTGCGTGACTAAGATGTGCTGTTCGGCTGTACTGTTCGCCAAGAACAGAAAACAATCATACGGTACAGAGGGCACAGGGATACTGCTGCATTTGCAGTAATGTGCTAATGTGAACATCCGGCAAGTCTGTCTGGTTAAGGTGGTAATTTTAGAAAAGCTTTGTTTTATGTCATATATTTTGTGTGAACTATGTGAACAGAATTTTGAATTTTATCCCTTTATTTATATACGTAGCTTTAACTATCACTAGATAATACTAACATCATTATGGTGTTAAGCAATGTAACACGCAAGCAATGTAATAAGTGATACATAAAACATGTTTTGTTAGTTTGTAGTACTGTTATTAATTTCCAGTGAGCGGTATTTTAATCTGAGATCATTTGCCACTGTAAATACTACTACGCTCAAAAAGTAAGACCAATTATTTTTTTCAAAAACTCTTTATTTATTCTTCCAAATTTATTTCATCGCCTTTAAAGTAATCCCCTCCGGACACGATGCACTTATGCCAACTTTTTTTCCAGTCCTCAATGCATGCTAAAAGTCATCGGCAGGGATGGCCTTCAAAAGCGCGCGCCGATTCACGTTGAATCTCTTCAATCGACTCAAAAACGGTGTCCCCGCAGTGGGTTTTTTTTAGTTTAGGAATAGCCAGATGGATACCAGTCGCATGGTGCGAATATGGTGGTTGTGGAAAGATATGGGTTTCATTTTTGCGAAAAAGTCACGAAGAATCAATGCAGTGTGAGTTGGCGCATTCAGTGGTTTCGGTACCAATCGAGATTTGACGTGTCCGAGGCACAAAATGGAATTTAACCGATCCTTTAGATATTCCAACATCATCAGCAAGGTCTCTAATTGTAAATCGACGGTTTGCAAGCGCCAAATCTTTATTTTTGAACGTGAGCTTCGTCGGTTGAGGTCGACCAGAGGCCTCTTCGTCTTCAACGCGTTCTCTGCCTTCTTTGAACTGTTTATACCCCTTGTAAACATTTCTTTCCGATATAGGAATGCTCACCGAATGCCTTCTGCGACATTCTATTGCTTCCGCAAACAAAATTAAATACAAGTTCTTTGCATTCAATTTCATCAATATCTGAATTAATTCAGGCATTTCAAAATCGCCGGAATCAGTTTGAGCGTCTCACAAAGCCAAGCGTAACTCAAACACTAATGAATATTTTGACGTCTCCACACAGATGTCAAGGACATTGTGCACAACCTAAAAAAAGAAAAAAAAAAATTAAATTCCATAATCGGAATTTTAAATTGAAAATTGGACTTACTTTTATGTAGCCTTAACTATTATGAGATGGGAGTATAACATCAGGCAATTTCGTAAAACTGATAGTGATTAGTACTATGGTGCTCAATGGACGTTTCGGGTTCCTGGCGGGCCATGGGTGTTTGTAGTGGTTCAACCCTGAAGCCGAATATCCCGGTCTATTATAAGTAAGAACGTAGGTTGACGCTCTTTACCCCCATAAAAACATCCCACGCTTCAGAATTTGATAGCAGATAGACGCTCTTTACCCTCCATGGGACTGTTGTGCTAATGATGATGATGATACATAAGAAGATCACGAGTCTTATTTTTAGATGTTTCAACTTTTATTTAATATAAAATGATAAAAACATAAAATAGGTATTCTTAGTTTATTGCTATTAATTTCCTGTGAGCGGTGTTTTAAACTGAAGTCATTTGCCACTATAGGTATATAGCAAGTTCAGCGTTTTCTATGATACACCAAGATGGGCTTTCGATGGTCCACTCTCATTTTGATTTTAGTATAATTTTCTTCCTTAAAATTTAGTACTTACAAAGTGACTTATTTTTATGGCGATCCTTGTTAAACAAAAACTAAGACGTGATAGGTGATATTAAGAAAGATAACACGTGGTACCATGTACTAATAGTACTGTGTAAATCAGAATGATAAGTAAGACGACCACGAAAGACGAAAGTAACGTGGTGAGCAATTAGAGCGGCAGTTCAATTTGCTAGCGGCATTGTTGTAGACACTGCCCAAAAATGTGGAGCCTCGATGGCGTTTACGATGCTCAGCCTCTTGCCCCGTTAATCGGACTACCTGATGGGAGTTTACCGGGTTTTTCTCCCATACGATACGATAATACGGGGTAGTTCCATCTAAATATCTTCCCTAAGACACCGCCCTCCTTCTTTAGCGATTCGAAGCCAAGTCAGATTGCAACCTACAGGTATTTTATCACACACTGTCCCCTTTCCGACCTCCCATGAGTAGACTACTCAGGAGAGGTCCGCCCCGCACTCTAGAACATTAAGGATCAGACACACAACAACACAAATTTTTTTTTAGATCTCGCAACCATAATTTGATATAAAACACTACAATATTCTTTAGCTAGCTTGTTCTAGTTTGGTATTTTTACTTGTCATTGTAAATATATAGCAAGTTCAACGTTTTGCACGATGCGCCAAGATCACAATACATTTCACTCTCATTTACTACAATAATTTTGAACGAAAGCCACGAGTGAGTGTTCGTTCCAAATTCCAAGATTCAACAAGGGTAGAAATTTCGAAATTTTCATTCCAAAATATTGCAAATATGTAGAATATGAGCCTGATAAATTTCAAGTGTAAATTTAAAAAATCACAATTATGCTGAACATCCCTTATGTTTTCAACAACACTCAATTGAAAATAATACAATAATAATTATTATATTGAGAATTATTTATCCATATTGGATGATACCAACCGTAGAGTTTTATAACATCATTATTGCAGGTGGATTGTTGAACAAATAGACCACCATTGAAAACATTTCCTTTAGATGTTTGCAAAACAGAACCAGATTTAATGATTAGATAAAATATTTTTATTAATCTAATAAATTCACAGAAAAATATCGATAAATAATTAAAAATATTATATCAACACGTCTGTTATTATCAATCTTACGAAGAAGATATTTAAATAATGTTGAATAACAATTTCTGTTGATTTAATATCATTTACCAGCAAATTTATTTAAAAGCAAAAATTTTTTTAATTAATTATTAGAAAAATTAAAATTTATTCATTTGCAATTGCAGCTTATTTCGTTTCCTCAATTGTTTTCATTTCCATGACAACGACATTACCATAGCAACCTCATTAAAGTGTCACGTGACTGATTTGACGAAAGATATGTCCCTCAAAAGTAAAAAAAAAGTAGGAAGGATTATATTTAATTAATAATAATGATAATAATTAATAATAAATTGTCAAAATAAATGTCTTTTTTTCGGAAGCAATAGTTTTAATAATAAATAGGTTATATTAAAATTTTCAATTCCATGTTAAAATGTTAGCTTTTTTACGTAATTGTTAAAATTCTATTCTGCAATAGTTAAGATCTGGACAAGCAATGATTTGCAGAATATTAATCACATTCTTTTTTAGGTATTCTAGGCTTGATCATCTTAAAGAAATTTAAAAAAAAAAAAACTAAATTTCAAAGGTCACCAAACTTTTGTCAACTTGTTAATAAGAATTTAGCAAGTTAATTTATTTCTTTTCTGCAAATGTATCGTGCATTACCATGACAACGAGATTTCCATAGCAACTACATTAAAAGTGACCATGTGACCGAATTGATGAAACTGTATCTGTCAAAAGTAAAAAATTATGTATAGCTTTTTTATAAATTTGCTAATTATTAATTTAATGTTTTATGTATATTTCTCTCTTTTACTCATAAAATATATGCGTTCGTGACTTCCTTGACCACTTTCAATTACTTTTTATATATTTCTTTCCCAAGCTTTTTTATACATAATATTTATTTAAATTTCTTTCAAGAGCTAATAGTTATATAATTAAATAAATAATGTAAAATTGCTTTTAACAGCAATTTTTTTTTGAAACAAAGACAATTTTATTTAAAAGTGAAAACGAGATTTTTTAAAAGAAAAAAAAAAATCGTTTGGAATTCTATTAATTTGAAATCTATTAATTTCTAGAATTTGGAATTTTGTTTATTTTTTAAAATGGCTGTTATATGTTTTGTTTTTACATTAAATTCTAAATTTTATGGGTTGATTACTTAACTAATTCTCTAATCTCAGAATTCTAATTGATTAATTAATTCTAATTCTAGATTAATTTCTTAATTCTTTCCTGTATATAGTTTGGAATTCTACATTACGATTCTTAATTACAAAGGGAATTTTATTTCAAAGCGAAAATGAGATTCTTCAAGGAAAGAAATTTGTTTGGAATTCTATAGTTCGTTTATTTTTTTAAGATTAATGTAAGAACAAAATACATAACAGCAAATTCTATATTTTACGCGTTAATTAATTCTAATTCTACAATTAGAATCTTAATTATAATTAGTTAATTCTAATTCAAGATTAAATTCTAATTTTTTCCTATATATCGTTTGGAATTTTGTATTGCGATTTTTTTTATTACAAAGAGAATTTTATTTCAAAGCGAAAACGAGATTTTTCAAGGAAAAAAAAATCGTTTGGAATTCTATAGCTTGTTTATTTTTTAAGACTACTGTTATGTGTTTTGTTCTTACATTAAATTCTAATATTATGAGTTAATTAATTCTAATTCTACAATTCTAATTAATTAATTATAATTCTAGATTAAATTCTAATTTTTTTCCTGTATATCGACCCAGCAAATTGCATTTTTGCTTGTATTTTATTGTTTTTTTTTTATCTGTTGTACTGCTATGTGTTTTAAATATATTTCATTTCTTTGATATATTTATTTTTTATAATTAATTTTTTTTACTTATTACTTACTTCTTCTGTAAGCCGTGTGAGATATTTTGAGGGCACATGAGAATTTTATTTCAATGAAAAAACCCATTATTTTAATGATAAAAGAAATAAAAAAATTTCCTCTACATTCTGAACTCAAAAACAGACACGCACTGTTGACTTAGTTTATAAAAGTTTTTATTGGCAAAAGTCATTAGATTTTTTTTCATTCAGAATAATAATTTTTTATATATAATATTTATATAAATTTTTTTCAAAAGCTAATAATTATACAGTTAAATAATGTAAAATTGCTTTCCCAAGACGATGTTTTATAAAATGGACAATTTTATTTCAAAGTGAAAACGATATTTTTTAAAAGAAAAGAAAATCGCTTGGAATTCAATAGTTTGCTCATTTTTTAATTCCTTCTATTAGCTCACACTCTCCCTATATATATCTTGTTCAAATTTTCAATCGTTAATAAAATGCTTTTTATTCATCCACTCGAGTTCAAATACATTTTTGAACTTGTAGTAGATGACACTGAATGTTAATACAGTTTTTTCAAATATTAATTCAGTAATTAAATTTAATTAATTAATTTTAGATTTAAGTTGCATGTATCTTCCAATAGATGGCGCCAGATAAACTTAAAAAATGGCTGAAAATTATTTATAAAGGACTTTCTGCAATAGAGTGAAAAAAAGTAGGAATTGACTTTAATTTTTTTTTTTTTTATATTACTTAGGTTGATTTAAGATATACTTAAGATACTATGTGTTTTTATTCTTACATGAAATTCTAAATTTTATAGGTTGATTACTATAGTTTGTTTATTTTTTTAGATTAATTCCTAAATCTACAATTCTAATTTTCTCGTTAAGAATTCTAATTAATTAATTAATTCTAATTAATAAATTCTCAAGGTTAATTTCTAATTTTTTCCTGTATATCGTTGGAATTCTATATGACGATTTTCAATTACAAAGGGAATTTTATTTCAAAGCGAAAATTAGATTTTTTTCAAGGAAATTTTCATAGTTTGTTTATTTTTTTTTAAGATTAATGTAAGAACAAAAATACATAACAGCAAATTCTATATTTTATGGAATTCTATCAAATCTTAATTCTAATTAATAAATTTTTCAAGATTAATGTAAGAATTCTATAACAAAATACAAAGGGAATTTTATTTCAAACGAAAATTAGATTTTTCAAGGAAATAAAATTGTTTGGAATTCTATATTTTATTAATGTAAGAACAAAATACATAACAGCAAATTTATTTTATTAATTCTAATTCTACAATTCAAATCTGAATTCTAATTAATAAATTCTAATTCTAAATTCGAATCTTTTGCTGTGTAATTTGAATTCTAATTAATAGATTCTAATTCAAGATAAAATTGTTTGGAATAAGATTAATGTAAGAACAAAAATACATAACAGCAAATTTATATTTCCTGTGTATCGTTTGGAATTCTATATTACTAATTTTTATAATTCAAAGAAAATTTTATTTTTAAATTTTGAAAAAAGGCGAAAAAGATTTTTCAAAAAAGAAAATTGTTTGGAATTCTATAGTTTGTTTATTTTTTTTTTAAGAAGAACAAATGTTTTGCTCTTACATTAAATTCTAAATATTTTATGAGTTAATTAATTCTAATTCTACAATTCAAATCTTAATCTTAATTTTAATTCAAGATTAAATTCGAATTTTTTCCTGTATATCGTTTGGAATTCTATATTATTTTCAACAAATTTTATTTTTTTATTTTTCAAAAAAGAAAATTGTTTGGAATTCTATAGTTTATTTTTTAAGATGCTTTATATTTCAAAAGTTTATGTTAATTAATTCCTAATTCTACATTAAACGATCGTTTGAAATTTTTCGAAATGAAAAGATTTTTTCAAGAAAAAAATCGTTTGGAAATTCTATAGTTTGTTTATTTTTAAGATTGCTGTTATGTGTTTTTGTCCTTACATTAAATTCTAAATTTTATGAGTTAATTAATTCTAATTCTACAATTGTAATCTTAATTTTAATTCTAGATTAAATTCTAATTTTTTCCTGTATATCGTTTGGTATTTTATATGGCGATTTTTTATAACAAAGACAATTTTTATTTCAAAGTGAAAATGAGATTTTTCAAGAAAAGAAAATCGTTAGGCATTACAAGAATCATTTATTTTATTTTTTAATTATATGTGTTTTGTTCTTATATTAAATTTTAAATTTTATGGGTTAATTAATTCTAATCAATTTATTCTAATTCTAGATTAAATTCAAATTTTTTAATTGTATATCGGCTAAGCAGATTGCATTTTTATTATTCTTTTTTTTTGTTAGGTGCTTTAAATATATATCATTTCTTTGATATTTTTATTTTTTTTTTTATAATTGATTTTTGTTTATTACTTCTGCAAGCTACATGTGATATTTTGTGGCACACGAGAATTTTATTTCAATGAAAAAAACAAACATTATTTTTAATGATAAAAGAAATAAAAAAAATTTTCCCACTACATTCTGAACTCAAAAAACAGACACGCGCTGTTGATTTGGTTTATAAAAGTTTTATAGGTGAAGCCATCAGATTGTTTTCCAATGTGCCAGTAAATCTTCCGTAGTCATCCTAATCGAACATACACCACCGTTCTTTTTTTTTTTTCCATTCTCAACCCATCAGCCAGACTTTAAATCGCCAATCAACTCATTGAACCATAGTAGTGTACGTTGGGCAAGCAAGTGTGAAGATCACCCATGTTGCACAAAAACTCCATTACAGAACTAATAAGCCAAAAATCATTTCAAAAATCTCATTAGGTTCAATTTCTTAAATTAGATAAACCTCATTTATTATTTTTTTATTTATCAGTGAATCATCTTTTTTTTTTTTTTATTAGTAGTCATGGAGTTCAATGTCGATATTAATAGTTTCAAAACTGGATTGTTAATTTTTTTATCGAGGAAAAAAAGCTAAATTTAACATTATTATTATTATTTTTATTTCATTATTATTTTATTTAATTCATTATTATTTTTATTTTGTTATTTATTATGATTATTATTATTATTCTTGAAAGTTTTAATTTATTTTTGAAACAGAATTATTTTCGAATTACCTATAAAAGTTCATAGTGTTAATTAAAATTGAAAATTTAATAAATATTTATCACTAGTTCTATTATTTTAATAAATAATCGTTTTGACACTAAATCCCTCATGAAAATATGCCATGTCCTTCTTTTAACAAATCTGAATACGATCTTTATTTAATGATTACTCATTTAATGTTTTATCTTTTGCTGTTATATATTTTATATGCAAAATGTTAATAATTATTTTTTGTATAATTATATATTTTATTATGTTTCCCATCATTATTTGCTTAATATTGTTCAGCTCTGTTTACCTATAAAATATATAAAGATATTGTTTGTATTGCCTGGTCACTTTTTTTTTATTTAAATTTCTTTCAGGAGCTCTTTTTTTACGAGATTTTTCATATATATATAATATTTATTAACAAAATAACTGAATAATAATTAAATAATTTAGTAAAATTAATTCAAAAGAAAACATTATTGTAAAATTGTTCTAAAAAATTGAAAGCAAAAAGCAATTTAATTCCAAAGTTAAAATGAGATTTTTCGAGAAAAGAAAATCATTCAGAATTCTGTAGCTTTTTTTTAATTATTATTTAAGATTGCTGTTATGCGTTTTGACCTTACATTAAATTCTAAATTTTATGGGTAACATGTATAACAGCCCAGCCGATTACAATTTTTATATTTGTTTTGCTTATAATTATATCCTTTGATCTATATTGTAATAGCTCTCTTAAATTTTAAAGGTTTTCAATGTTTTAGAAATGTGATTTTACAGAACAAATTTGATTCAATTTCAATTAAATTTAAGGGGTTTTTTACCCTGGTAGAAAAGGAACCATCTTTATAGGTAATAGGAAAACACGGTAGTTCATTTTGTACTATTTCACTGGGACAGTGGAGAAATTAATCTTATTAACCACTTTATAATTGATAGTACTACTTTGTTGAACGTTTTATTCTTCAAGGTGGGGCCTGAATGGCCGAGTGGCTAGCGCTCTGGCGCTCGGTACCACAGGTTTCGGGTTCGAGTCCCGGCGGAGCCATGGATGTTTGTAGTGGTTCGGAATCCATTTTAAACTGTAGATCCCAGTCTAACAGGATCGTAGAGCGTTGCGGGGGCAGTGTTACTCCGCGTCCGTGGCTTATCTTCAAGTTACACGCGCCGCCTGGGTAATGCAAAGTGAGTACGTCTGTGCAGCACTTGCCTTAAGGCATCAAGACCAAGCTGTCTAAGTGTTTGCCAGCTGCATTAGAAAGAAAAAAAATTCTTAAAGGTGGTATTTTAAAGGTGGTATTTTGGTAGCATAGATTTCAGATTCGAATCCTGGCGGTGGCATGGGTGTTTGTTAGAGGTTCGGAATCCACGTTAAACTCAGGTCTAAGTAGCCTAAAGTGTGCACAAAATGACCATAGATGTACAAACCAAATCAAACCAAGGTGGTATACATAAAAGTATGCTGGAATTTGCATGAAGTGCATATAATTATAGATTGTTTGTATATCAGTAAGTTTGTTTAGAGTTTGTATACATAGTGATGGAAGGAAGGAAGTCATAATAGAGATTTTAAGTGTGAAAATATACGAATTGGATTTTGAATTGAGGTGTAATTATTGATAAAAGGGAAAAGACTACCTTCTAAAAGTAAGTACCTTATTAAAGAAAACCTATATTTATACTAGAGAAAAGTGTTATTATATTCTCATTTTCGGGTTCGAGTCCCGGCGGTGCCATGGATGTTTGTAGTGGTTCGAATCCACTTTAAACTGTAGCTCCCGGTATAATAGGATCGTAGAGCGTTGCGGGGGCATTGCTATTCCGCGTCCGTGGCTTATCTTCAAGTTACACGCGCCCCTGGTAAAGCAAAAGTGAGTACGTCTGTGCAGCACTTGCCTTAAGGCATCTAAGACCAAGCTGTCTGTGTTTGCCAGCTGCATTAGAAAGAAAAAAAATATTCTCATTTTACAACTAAGCAGACCGGTTGAAGATGAGATATTCTGAACCCATCATCGTCCCAATCAACCTAATTGATTCATTATCAAACAAATGAACTGTAGCGCATGACAAAAAAGGGAAACAACACTTCGCCATTTTGTATGTTATCTAGCGTACATTACCACTGATCTTGAATAGGACAAAGGACTATAGACAATAATAGAAATATGGATTAATAGCTCTAAAAATAGTGAAATGTGTTAATTAATAGACATTTCAAGGGTCAAAGAGGGTTAATTAGAGTAGCATACTGTTATGTCGCCAATATAAAAATTTGCACAACAATATATTACTTTTAGAACGAAGGACGAATCTAGATAATTATCTAGCTAATTTTATCTTAGATAATTGGAAATTTGGCTACGAGATTGGAATTTCTCAACGTATAAAGTGGAAAATCGAATGCAATCCTTAAGTTAATCCTAAATTTCGAGGGTCAAATATGGTTAAAAGAATGACATATTATTTTTCTCGGCAATATAAATTTACATTACTTTGAGAACGAAAACAAATAGATAATTTTTTTTTACATAATTCTAAATTTTTTTTCTGTTCTAATGCAGCTGGTAAACACTTTGACAAATGTCTTCGATGCCTTAAAGGCAAGTGCTGCACCGACGTTACTCACAAACCACTACCCAGGAGGTGCTTGAAGCTTGAAGATAAGCTACGCGGCGTAACGTTCCGCAACGCTCTACGATCCTGTTAGATTGGGACCTACGGTTTAAAATGGATTCCAAAAACACGACAAACATCCATGGAACCGCTGGGACTCGAACCCGAAACCTGTGGTACCCCGCGCCAGAGCGCTACCCACTTGGCCCTTCACGCCCTATAATTTGAACTTTGGATGCGAAATTAGAATTTCTCAAAGTACAAACCAGTGAAAATCGAATACAATCCTAAAGTTAAGGAAAAGGTTTCCTAAATTTCCTAAAGAATCCTAAAGTTTTAAGGGTCGAAGATGTTTAAAGTGTCATATTATCTCGCCAATATAAAATTTGAATAAGAGTTACATTAATATGACAACGAAGAACAAATTGATAACTTTCTTTCATAAAATTGGAAATTAGCCTAAAGTGTGCACAAAATGACCGTAGAGTGTCAAACTAAACTAAACTTACATAACTGGAAATTTGACTTCTAGATTAGAATTTCTCAAAATAAAAAGTGGGAAATCGAATATAATCTAAACTTATTCCTAAATTTCCAGTGCCAAAGATGGTTAAAAGAATAGCCTGTTGTTATATCACCAATATAAAATTTGGACAATATATACATTACTTTGAGAACGACGAAGAAAAATAGATAATTTTCACTTACATAATTTGAAATTTGACTTCGAGATTAGAATTTCTCAAAAGTACAAACTAGAAAATCGAAAACAGTCCTAAAGTTAAGATAAGATTGTATTTTTTTTTCGTCATTGTAAATTTCAAGTTTACATAATTCAGTTATCAAAAAATGAACATTGTAATCTTATTGTTGCAACTGTAATCTTGCATGCCAGTTTAATGCGATTTATTTAAGGGAAATAAATAAAATAAAAAGTTATTTAATTTATTTATTACGTATTCTGTTTGTACTTATCATTTATTATTATAAAAGAAAGATAAAAAGCAAATAAAGAATTCAATTTGATATTGATTTTCCAAGACTTGATTCGACTTTTATGACGCTATACTTTTGTTCGATGTAAAACGTCATTAGTCATATAGTTATAATTCATATTTATTATTCATATTCACCGCTGTAAGAGTTTATTGACGTTAATCCATACCTGTTTATTATGTTATTTATTAAGCTACTAACAACAATTCGGCCACTTGACTATTATAAAATCTTTAAAAGTTATATTCGACGAAATTACAGAAATTATAATTGTTATAATTCTACGATTAGCCTCACAAATTTCAGAACACTGTCCTGCAAATATCCCAAATCGATTAAATAAATATGGTAACTGATTTAAACGACCCGGTACAGTATCAACCTTTACTCCTAGATATAGTGGAATAGTATCGTATCGTACTATTGTTATTATAGTACTATTGTAATATGCACTTCCTGATACGGGCTTTTCCACCCCTAACTTTTACACAATTATCTTGCCAAATTGGGCTAATTCTATCTAGAAACTGATTTTAAACAACCCCGTACAGCATCTACTTTTACTTCTAGAGCAGGAATAATATCGTATCATACTACTGCTATTACTTTTAACATCGTACTATTGTAATTTGAACGCTACCCATCACTACACCTCTAAAATAGTAAAAAAAAAAAAATACTTCTACTTCTTTCATTACCGGGGCCTGATGGCCGAATGGTTAGCGCTCCTGCCGTTCGGTACCACAGGTATTGGGTTCAAATCCCGGCTTTGCCATGGGTGTTTGTAGTGGTTCGAATCCATTTAAGCTGTAGGTCCCGGTCCTAATGGGATCGTAGAGCGCTGCGGGGGCATTGCTACTCCGCGTCCGTGGCTTACCATCCAGTTACACGCGCCCTGGGTAATGCAAAGTGAGTAACACAGGTGCAGCCGTTATGGAGAAAGATCACGGTCTATTTTGCCAGCTGCATTAGAAGAAAAAAAAAACTTCTTATTGGCCCAACAGCCCAAGGGTGGTTCAAGATCGTCTGCCTTACTGTCAGATTTCGAGACAGGACATGTTTTCTAATTTTACGGGGTAGGGTTGTCAGTCCTACGCCTAACGCCCTACGCGACCTAATGGCCAATTGCCTAGCGCTCCGGTCATTGGTACCACAGGCTTCAGGTTCGAATCTTGACGGTGGAATGGATGTGTGTTAGTAGTTAGGAAATGCACGTTAAACTGTAGTTCCCGATCTAGTTAGCCTAAAAATGTACACAGAATGAGCACAGCCTAAAGAGTGACAAACAAAACGTTCTACAGTCATATTAGACCGGAACATTTGGTTTAAAGTGGAATCAGTAAAAAACTTGGTAAAACTATTGTTAATCTACTGTTAAGGTTCCTTTTAACTAATCGTTCAGGCTCTTTTAACTATATAACGTTAAGGCTCTTTTAACTATATAACGTTAAGGCTCCTTTTTAACTAACCGTTAAGACTCTTTTAACTATATAATGTTAAGGCTCTTTTAATTATATAAAAACATCCTTTTGTTTTAACTTGCATGAGATTCTGTTTTGATTTAAAGGGCAAAAATATGATTACCTGACTCTTCGCAAAGTTCGTCGCTGGGAGCATTAGTGCTGAGGTTCAATGCGATGGCGGCTTTGTTGTAGACACTGCCTCAAAATAAGAGGAGCCTCGTTGGCGTTTGGGAAATTCAGCATCTTGCCTCGTTAGTCGAATTGCCTTGTGGGTTTCGTTCGGTTTGTCGCTCTACTGTCATTTAATGCTTAAAATGACAAATAAAATGAATAATAAAAGTTTTGTAAAAACTTTTTTCCATAAAAGTCTACCTTCCTTTCATTTCTCCTCCTCATTTCCATAAAAGTCCTTTTTCAAATTCAATAACAATGACTGAATTTATTTTTCAAATTTTTCTAAATCGATTTGTAAAAGATATAAAATTAAGGTAAAAGTCAGGATTTGGGAGTTAGGAGTCGATATATGTAAAAAAAAAAATTTGACTTAGGAGTAAAAAAGCCAGGAATCGGAAAATGTTTCGCCGACTCACCATGCCTACCTGAGAAGCCTGATGACTAATTGGCTAGCGCTCTGGCTTTTGATACCACATGCTTGAGATTCGAATCATTGATGATTGTTAGTGGTTCGGAATCCACCTTAAACAGTGGGTCCTGTTCAATTTAGCCTAAAGTGTACACAAAAGGGCAGTAGAGCGACAAACCACGCCTACATGGAACCCTAGAATGGACTTTCCAGTTTACAATTGACCATCTCTAGTGTGGGCACTGAAATTTTGGTTTCATTTCATTTCGAAAGTTAATAAAGTTCATGTTAAAAACCAAACCAATCTTGACATTCAGTTTTGACGTCGGTAAGTACATAAAAATATTTAAAAAATTATTTATTTAAATCTGATATCAAATAAATAATCGTTTCATAAAATTCTTCTTTTCAAATCAAAGCGTAGGAGACACAAACAAAACGGCAATGTAATCATTCATTATTGTTTTACGAATCAGAAATTCTATTGTAAATACCAATGAAACAGAGATTTAAATATTTAACGACCTGTTCCAAAATGAACAAACATCCATGACACCGCCGGGATACGAACCCGAAAAACCTGTACTACCGAGCGCCAGAGACTCGGTTATTTAGGCCCCCCTTCCTTTCTTCCATAAGAATATGGATTCATGGACTTGGTCTAGATGTTGCTGTCTAGCAAATGGGATAAGAAAAAAAAAGTTCATCTTGACATCATCTTCGGTGGGGACTACGGTAACTTTGCTTTCACTTCGTTTTGAAATTTTGTAAAGGTCATGTTAACAATAAGACCGATCTAGACGTTTAATTTTACCGTAGGTAAGCGTAAAAACAGTTTTGAAATCTGATATCAAATAAATAATCTTTGACAGAAAGAAAAACAAAACAGCTGCAAAAGCAAAAAGCTATATTAAAATTTGTATCGGACTTCTTAGAATTAGAACTATTCTAATAATTTTTTAAAATTGACACCGAATCCAACAAATGAACGAAATTCCTCAAATTGTAGATCCTGCTATTAAACTCGAGCGCTTAAGACTTTAAAAGTACAGTAAAAAACTTTAAAGGTGCTTTTAACTATTCAAGAAAGACCAACAAATGTCCTTCAGATTAACAATTACGACCATCAAACCTTTTTATATTTCATCTTCTCAATTCAAAGTGTAGGAGACACAAACAAAATGGCGACCTAATCGTTCATTATTGCATTCATCATAATCATTCATTATCAGAAATTTGTTGTAGTAAATACCAATGAAACAGAGATTTAAATATTTAACGACCTGTTCCAAAATGAACAAGAAGTCGTCGTCATCGGTTCATGGACGGATGCCTTTTTCTGTGGAAAGAACACTTGTGGTCGTCGACTTTCGATTGTTTGGTCGCTCACTTATCAACCGTCCATTGTCTCCAGATCTATGTCTTAATAAGGCAAAAAGGGATGGCCGGAGAACAGTGCCTTCTATTGAAGGAAAGAGAAAATTGATGGACCCGCCATCTAGGGGTGATTGCTTTGACCTTCCGGAGTGGTGTCCTTTCTAATAATTTATGGTAATCGCTGGAGAATTCCATGCAAGATTCTTGTAGAAAATAATTGCTTACATGGAAAACCGTAATTTTTGCAGAGTTTTTGTGGAAATCGTGATTATTTATGCGGTGGATAAGTGACCATTACGTCTGATAGCATACTTCTAGTGTTTGTTTGTGGAAAAATTAGCCGATGTCTTATTGTAGTTGTGACATTATTGTAGCTGCATCATTATATTTAAATGGAATGAAATTTCTAGAAAAATAATGCAACTATTTTAATTGAAACAAAAGATATTCGTTTTTTTAAATAATTTATTTGACATGGACGAACGAGATATTGTTCTAGATGAGTGGTAGTCAACCTAGTCCCTACTACCACCTAGTGAGTGTTCCAGCTTTCATGGTGAGCGGTAGGGATTTTGTCGGTTAATAAAGCTTATTATTGTGAACAAAAAGTAAGACCAATTATTTTTTTTTTCAAAAACTCCTTATTTATTCTTCCAAATTTATTTCATCGCCTTCAAAGTAATCCCCTCCGGACACAATGCATTTATGCCAACTCTTTTTCCAGTCCTCAATTCATGCTAAAAGTCATCGGCAGAGATGGCCTTCAAAAGCACACGCCGATTCACGTTGAATCTCTTCAATCGACTCAAACGTTGTCCCCGTAGTGGTCTTTTAAGTTTTGTGAATAGCAGAAGTATCACGATGCTAAATCAAGTGAATACGGTGGTTGTGGAACGATATGGGTTTCATTTTTGACGAAAAAGTCACGAAGAATCAAGTCAGTGTTTTCGGTACTAATCGAAGTTTGATGCGTTTGAGGCCCAAAATGGAATGGACCGATCCTTTGAAATTTCAACATCATCAGCAAGGTCGCTAATTGTAAATCGACGGTTTGCAAGCACCCAATCCTTTAATTTTGTGGACGTGAGCTTGGTCGGTTGAGGTTGGTGGTCGATCAGAGGGCTCTCCGTCTTCAACGCGTTCTCTGTCTTCCTTGAACTGTTTAAACCACTTAACATTTCTTTCCGATATAGGAATGCTCACCGAATGCCTTCTGCAGCATTCTATACTCAAACAAAATTTAATGCACAATGAATTCAGACATTTCAAAAATCGTTGGAATCAGTTTTAGCGTCTCACTAAGCCAAGCATAACTCAAACACTAATGAATATTTTGACGTCAAATTGGACACAGATGTCAAGGACAGTGCAATCAATCTAAACAAGAAAAAAAAAAAAAAATTTAATTCCATAAGCCCCGGGAATTTTAAATTGAAAATTGGTCCTATATTTTGGACACAGTAAAATATGGAAAACTGTAGTTTTGCTGAGTTTTGGGGAAATCGTTATTATTTATGGGTTAGATAAGTGACTATTACTCCTGATAGCATACTTCTAGTGTTTGTTTGTGGAAAAATTAGTCGCTGTCTTATTGTAGTTGGATTATTTAAATGAAATAAACTTTCTAGAAAAATAAGGCTAAATATTTTAATTGAAACAATAGAAATTTGCCTTTTTTTTACATAATTTACTTGACATCCACGAATAACAGGATATTGTTCTAGATTCTAATCCCTACCGCCCAATAGTGGGCATTCCAACTTTCATGGTGGGCGGTAGGGATTTTTGTTACTGATGCACTTTCCTTTTTCAATTCCTTCTATTAGCTCACACTCTCCTATATATATATATATATCTTGTTCAAATTTTCAATTGTTCATAAAAACTTTTTATTCATCCACTCAAGTTCAAATACATTTTTTTGAATTTGTAGTGGATGACACTGGATGTTAATACAGTTTTTTCAAATATTAATTCATTCATTAAATTTAATTAATTAATTATAGTTTTTTTTAGATTTTTAAGTTGCATATATATATACCAATAGATGGCGCCAGATAAAGTTAAAAAAATGAATGAAAATTATTTATAAAGGACTTTCTGCAATAGAGTGAAAAAAAGTAGGAATTGACTTTAAAGAAATTTTTTTTATATTACTTGTTTTAAATTCAATTGGTTTTTAGCCAAACTAAAAAAAAAAAAACAGTTTAACCACCCAAATCAACAACCAAAAACCAAAATGCCAGTTTAACTACTCAAACAAACAGAACCAATTACCAAAAACAATAAACCAACCAACCAAAACCAATAAATCAAACATCCAAAACCAACCCAATTTTTAAATGAAAACGATTCTAACATTTTTTACTTTTTGAAGTTTATTAACGTTTATGTTAAGATTTTTTACAACATTTTCGCATTCTTATCTAAATGATATACATAGATAACAGGTTTTCATATAAAAATTATCTTTAACAAAACAAAACCAACCAAAAGCCAATTAACCAAAATAATTTAATCACCCAAACCAACAAAATTAACAACAACTTATTCACCCAAACTAATAAAATCAATTAACAAAAGCAATAAAGCAATTTAATCATCCAAACCAACAAAACCAATTAACAACAATCATATACCAATTTAACCATATCCAAACCAACAAAACCAATTAACAAAAACCGATAAAAACAAATTAAACCATCCAAACCAACAAAACCAATTAACAAAAACCATAAACCAATTTAACCACCAAACCAACAGGACCAATTAACAAAACTAAATAAACCAATTTAACCATTCAAACCAACAAAACCAATTAACAAAAACCGATAAACCAATTTAACCATCCAAACCAAGAAAACCAATTAACAAAAAACCATAAACCAATTTAACCATCTAAACCAACAAAACCAATTAACCAAAACCAATAAACCCATTTAACCATTCAAACCAACAAAACCAATTCCAAACCAAAACCAATTGATGAATTCTTAATATTCCACTTCAAATTGGAAGAATAGAATAACATTGAATAAAATATTGCTTTCAAAAATGGCTTAGAAAATATGGATATCTATTAAATTTTCTATTTATAAAGAAAATCTTGTTTGGCAAATATATATTTCTACGTAAGCATATAGAAATAAGACGATGAATCATATTTCACATAAAAATTGGACAAAAGTAAGCTTCCATAAATCTTTTTACTGCATTTTTAGCAGTAAAAAATACATTTTTTTTACGCTTATGAGAAAATTTCTGATAAGAATTAATCTTCTAAGGTCATAAATAAATGCATTCCCAGTTCAAAATAATTATTTAAAAAAATAAATAAAGAAAGAATAATTATTTATTGTTTTCGTTACACTCCTAATAAAATTTCAAATTGTTATTTGAAAATTTTTACTTCCGTAACATCTGCGCGTTTCACTTATGCAGAATTCAATCAACGGAAAGACAGTTTGTTTTAAATGCGGAAAACGGATGAATCGATTATTTGTTAGGGGTGCCAGTCAGACATGAGTAGTGTCATATTTTGATTAAAAAAAAAAAAATTTAAACTTATTGTTAATTTTTTTTTTTCATTTTATTTTAATTTTGATAATATCTAGTTTATAATTTTAATAAATAAAAATCTAAATTGTTATTACTATAATTAAAATTCTTCCAAAAACCTGTCTCCCCTAATATGCTGCTATTTGAATCTGTCCTACTTGGCAAATTGCCAGTTTTCTACACAATTGGTGGTTGAACTAATTAAAAAAACTCTTGGTTTAAATATTTAATTATTAAAGAATAATTATTTATTGTTTTAATATCTAATGAAATTCTAAATTGTTATTTGAAAAAAAAATATTTCCTAAATATCTGCTCGTTTCACTTACATAGAATTCAATTAATAGAAAGATAGTCTATTTTAAATGCGGAAAATTTGAAGAACCAATTTTTTTGTTAGGGGTGATAGTCGGATATATGCAATGTCATGTTTTGACAAAAAAAAAAAAAAAAAAGTTTAAAATATATTGTTACATTTTTTTCATTTAATTTTACTTTTGATAATAGAGACAGATTACAGATGCGCATGCAATTTCCTATGACCATGCGCGCTAGGGAGAAAAAGCTAACGGACGTCTAAAATACGTTATGCAAAAACTCTCTAATATGTAATTTATAATTTTAATAAATAAAAATTAAAAATAATTTTTACTATAATTAAACTCGCCCGAAAAAAAAAAAACCTCGTTTGAAAAAAACCATGTTACCATTAAAAGATGTTAATTTTTTTTTTTTTTTAATTTAATTTTACTTTTGATAAGATGTAATTTATATTATTGTTTACGTCACATTTCTAATAAAATTCATAAAAATAATATCGTAATAAATTTTTATTTAATTTTTTTAATTTTTTTGTGCGTTTTATTTACGTAGAATTCAATTACTGGAAAGATAGTCTATTTTAAATGCGGAAAATGGACGAATCGATTTCTCGTAAGGGGTGCTAGTCGTATGTATAGCTAGTATAGCTAGTATAGCTTGTAAGTAGCTAGTATCATGTTTTGAAAAAGGTTTAAAAGATGTTGTTTAATTTTTTTTCAATTAATTTTACTTTTGGTAATTTATATAATTTATAATTTTAATAAATAAAAATAAAAATTATTTTTACAATAATTAAACCCCTTCCAAAAACAACCTGTCTCCCTATTATGCTGCTGTTTGAAACCGTCCGAATTGGCAGCTTGCCAATTTTCTACACAATTGATAGTTGAACTAATTAAAAACTCTTGGTTTAATTATTTAATTATTAAGAATAATTATTTATTGTTTTCGCTGCACTTTAATAAAATTTAAATTTTTGTGATTTTTTTTTTCTTATGTGCGTTTTTTACGTAGAATGCAATCACCGGAAAGATAGTTTATTTTAAACGCGAAAAAGGACGAATCGATTATTTGTTAGGGTGCCAAGACATACGTAGTACCATGTTTTGACAATTTTTATAATTTGATTTTTTTTTTTTTTCATAATATGTAATTTATATTTTTAATAAATAAAAATTAAATTTATTTTTACTTTAATTAAAACTCCACCAAAAAACACCTCTATTCTCCATTATGCTGCTGTTTGAATCAGTCCTACTTGGCAGGACTTATTATTATTTAAGAAATTATTATTTCGTTACATTTCTAATAAAATTCCAAATTGTTTTTGTGAAAATTTGTTTTTCCTTAAACATCTGTGCGTTTCACTTATGTAAAAATTCAATCAAAAACGGTTTTATTTTAAATGCGGAAAACGGACGAATTGATTATTTGTTAGGCTGCTAGTCGGACATGTGTAGTATCATGTTTTGAGGTGAAAAAAATATTTAAAGATATTGTTACATTTTTTTCATTTAATTTTAGTTTTTATAATATGTAATTTATAATTTTAATCAATAAAAAATTAAAATTATTTTTACTGTAATTACACTCATGTCCATAAATTAAGGATAATGAAGTTCAGGCAAAGAAAGAGGCTGAAGCAAAAAAATTTGACTTATTTGTAAAGCTATTTATTAAACAAAAGGTAAAGAGCAAAACAGATGCTATATGTTTGACATAATTAATAAAAATTGTGATTTTTACTCCCTCGAGCAAATTTTAAAAAAGAACCTATTTACAAAAAAAAACAGTATAACATGGTTAGCATGATGGTTAATATGGAGTATGTCTCCCGGACGATGCAATACAGGCCTTACAACGCCTAGGCATGCTGAGTATCAAATTATAAATCTGATCTTGGGGAATATTACACCACTCATCAAGCAATGCCCTCCGAAGTTCCGGTTGACAGGTGGGAGGGGTTGACGGGCTGCAATTCGTCGGCCAAGCATATCCCACACATTCTCTATTGGATTCAAGTCCGGTGAGTATGCTGGCTAATCCATACGGGTGATATCCTCCAATTGAAGGCATTCGTCTCACAATGTTAGCACGGTGAGGACGGGCGTTGTCATCCATTAACAGAAATTCAGCATCCATGGCGCCCCGAAACAAACGTACATGTTGTTCCAGAATGACATCCCGATAGATGTGGCCTGTTATCGTTACACTCTGAACATGCAGGTCAGTTCTGGAACCAAGAATAATTCTCCCCAAACGAGCCTTCCTGCACTACCGTAACGGTGTCGTTCAATGGTGTTCTCTTGGTGGTAACGGGTACCTGGCGCTCACCATATGAAAGTCCGGCGAGAATCAGACTGCAAATTAAACCTGGACTCGTCGTAAAACATCACACCAGACCACTGTTGCGGTGTCCACAATGCATGCTCTCTACTCCAGTTTAATCGCAGGCGACAGTGAGTTGCGGTAAGAGGAACACATCTGACAGGCCTACGAGCATATACACCAATGTGCCCTAAGCGTCTGTACACGGTCTGCCTGGAAACTGTCGTACCGGTAGCTGAAGAGAGCTGACGAGACAGGTCTGATGCTGTGCTCCGTCTATTTCTTTTGGCAGTAACTGCTAAATACCGGTCCTCATTCGGCGTTGTAACTCGGGGCCGACCTGTGCTGTAACATCTTCTCTCACATTACCATCATCTTGGAATCGTTGCCAAAACCTGGAGATGACACTCTGGGCGATTCCAAGTTCCTCGGATACTTCCAGCTGGGTACGTCCACATTCCAGTCGTCGGATAATTCTACCACGTAAAAAATCATCCAAATGCTTCCTTTGTGCCATAACTACGCGGTTATTGCACTGAAAGGCTTTTAAAGCGCTTGTGAACAATTTTACTTCTTTGCCACCATTCCTTATATACCCCTCTCTTACACTGTCGTCATTGTGACGTACTATCCGCGCCATCTGGTGGTTTCCTGTAATTTGCATATTCTTCTTCAAGATGTGTGTGATAATTCTACAGGTGAAATTTTTATTTTGGAGTTCAATTTCTGTGTGATTCTGAATTATCCTTAATTTATGGACATGAGTGTAAAACACGTCCAAAAAAAAAACTTTCCTCCCCTATTATACTGCTATTAATGGTGATTACAAGATGAAGGAGGTAGCATGGTTATAAAATGATATTAGAGAGTTTTTTATTTGTATCTCCCTAGTGCGCATGCTCATAGGAAATTGCGCATGTGTATCTGTAATAATGCCTACGAGCATGCGCGCTATGGAAAAAAACCCGGTATTTTTAAAAGACGGTATGCAAAAACTCTCTATTGTTGTGTCTTTTTCTTCGATTTTGTCGCATTTTTTAGGAAATATTTCATTCATCGATCGATTCAAAAAACTTCTATTATATTGGATGACATTCATCTTTTTTTCGGATCACTAGTAGTGATTTAACCAATTTAAGTCACTAAGTCGCGTTTGGTCTTCATATAAATTTTATAATATTTGAATTGATAAGAGAATACTATTATGATAAGAGGGAAAATTTCTTGAAGACAATCATATTATTTGAAGCGAATGATAAAACCATTTGTGACGGAAAGAAGGAAAATCTAACAACATAACAACAAGCAATCATAGATTACAAAGCACCATGATGCTTTGGTTTGGCCCATGTCGTTAATTAGACGTAATGAAGATACTGGCATTCTGCAGAAGATACTACAAAGGAGAAACAATTGGTGAAATGAATGTTTTCACTTCGATTTACCGATGGATAAGATTCGCTGTCCAATTCGATTACAGAGAAGAGTGTTAACCAATTGGATTTGCCGATGCAAGGGTGGAAATTCGATTTGGTATTGTTTCTTTTCCTCGGGGAGAATTTCAAACAATGGGAAATGAAAAGAATCGTCTGTTAATTGCTGTTGCCACTCATTTGAATGTTTGCTGAAATAGGATAATGAGGGGAATTGTGTTAGGGCTGAAAGGAGGCAATAGATTGTTTTCCGTTTTCGTTTGGTTTTGGCGAACGAAGCATCTGGTGTTTCATTTATCGTCTGCTGAAATTAATCACCGGCAAATCTAATTTAGCCCCTAATTTATAATTTGGTACACTATAATTAATTTTGTACACTCTTTGCAAATAATATAATACACTTCTATCAAACATAGCAGGTAAGAATAAAATTTCGTTTCAAATTTTTATAGTACTATTCAGCGTTGCGGGATTAAATAATGATTTAAATAGAATATTTAAATAATAATGAAAATAAAATATTATTAGAATAATATTTTATTTTCATTATTTTAATATATTTAATATTTTTATTTAATATTTAATAATATATTAATATTATTTTTATTCATTCATCATCATCATCATTGACGCAACAGCCCCTCCGGGTCAAGGCCGTCTGCCTACTGGCAGAATTTCGAGACGAAAGGTGTTTCTTTTTACGGGGAAGGTTGCCAGCCCTATGCCCAACGCTCTCACAGCCATATTAGACCGGGACCTACGGTTTAAAGTGGATTCCGATCCACTACAAACATCCATGACTCCGCCAGGACAATGATCGCCAGATTTAGTCATTCGGCCAGATCAGGCCCCATTTTTATTCATTCCCAAGAGAGCCCTCGGATGAGATACTATAAACTAAACGTTTCTCAGCGGAGCGCATATTGATGCTGTACTTTCTCTCGGGTGAGAGTTTTAAATGATGGCCAACTGTTAATTATTAAATGATTTTCTTCTGAACGCCATAGTGGGTGCTCCTGCCAGTATGTAGAAAAGCATGGTTACAAAATGTCATTGTTGTGAAAATTCGATAACATTCATCTTGTCTTTTTCGGATCACTAGTAGTGGTTTAACAATCGTTTAAGTGATTAAGTCGCTCTTGTTCTCCATATAAATGTAGTTTAACCAGTCTTTTATTCACGTCTTATCAATTCAAAAGACAGTAAATTGATGAGACCTGAACAAAGTTGGGATAATAGTGAAAATTTCTTGGGGACAATCAAATCATTTGAAGCCAATGATAAAACCAATTGTAAAGAGAATAAAAATCTAACAATACAACAACAACAATCAATCATAGATTACAAAGCGCCATGATGCTTTGGTTTGTCCCATGTCGTTAATTAGACGTAATGAAGATACTGGCATTCTGCAGGAGATAACTACAAAGGAGAAACAAATGGTGAAATGAATGTTTTCACTTCGATTTTCTGTTGGATAAGATTCGCTGTCCAATTCGATTACGGAGAAAAGTGTTAACCAATTGGATTTGCCGATGCAAGGGTGGAAATTCGATTTGGTATTGTTTCTTTTCCTCGAGGAGAATTTCCCCCTCACAATGGGAAATGCTAAAAAGAATCGTCTGTTAATTGCTGTTGCCACTTATTTGAATGTTTGCTGAAATAGGATAATGAGGGGAATTGTGTTGGGCTGAAAGGAGGCAATAGATTGTTTTCCGTTTCTCGTTTGGTTTTGGGGAACGAAGCATCTGGTATTTCATTTATCGTCTGCTGAAATTAAGCACCGGCAAATCTAATTTGGCCCTAATTTATAATTTGGTGCACTATAATTAATTTTGTACACTCTTTTCAAATAATATAGTGCACTTCCAACAAACATAACAGGTAAAAAATAAAATTTTTATAGTGCTTTTAGAAGAAATGATTCAGTGTTGCCAGATTACAGAAAATAAAATATTTTTAATTTTTAAATTTTAATACAATACAGTTACAGACAAATGTAACACATTTTAAGACATATAATTATAGATTCGTTGAATAATTCCACTTCTAAGCCGAAACCAGATACTCAGCTACGCGCAGAATGAGCGAAATACACTTCCTCTCCGGGTGAGTTTTAGGTCAACTAACACGCAGAATGCGCTAAATATATTTTCTGTTGGTATAAGAAACTATAAACTAAATGTTTCTCAGCGGGACATCATACTATACTTTCTTTTTAACTCATCTCTCGAATGAGAGTCTCGAGGCCAACTGACCATTTCTTCTGAACACCACATGGGGAGCTCTTGCCAGGGCATAGTTACAAAATGATGGAGGGATATGATGATTATAAGATGAATGATGATTATTTATGATAATTATTAAATGATGATTATTATGTTTATTATTAAATGATTATTATTATGAACCAGTTATGATGATTATCAAATGATGATTAATGATGATTATTTAATGATGATTTCAAGATGAAAGGGGAAGCATGGTTATAAAATGACATTGTTGTGTCTTTCCTCGATTTAAGGTTGTATCTTTTTCGAACTTAATTCATTCATCGATCGATTAAAAGTTTCAATTACATTCGATAACATTCATCTTTTTCGGGTCTCTAGTAGTGGTTTAACCAGATTTAAGTAACTAGGTCGCAAGTTGGTCTTCGTATAAATTTACAGTCTTTGAATTGATAATACGTAAATAAAGTTGGGATAAAAGCGAAAATTTCTTGAGGACAATCATATTATTTGAAGCGAATGATAAAACCATTTGTGACGGAAAGAAGGAAAATCTAACAACATAACAACAAACAATCATAGATTACAAAGCATCATGATGCCTTGGCTTGTCCCATGTCGTTAATTACACGTAATGAAGATACTGGCATTCTGCAGGGATACACTACAAAGGAGAAACAATTGGTGAAATGAATGTTTTCACTTCGATTTGCCGTTGGATAAGATTCGCTGTCCAATTCGATTACAGAGAAGAGTGTTCACCAATTGATTTGCCGATGCAAGGGTGGAAATTCGATTTGGTATTGTTTCAGAAATTTTTTTTCCTCGGGGAGAATTTCCCCCTCACAATGGGAAATGTTAAAAAGAATCGTCTGTTAATTGCTGTTGCCACTCATTTGAATGTTTGCTGAAATAGGATAATGAGGGGAAGTGTAATTTGGGCTGAAAAGGAGGCAATAGATTGTTTTCCGTTTCTCGTTTGGTTTTAGGGAGCGAAGCATCTGGTGTTTCATTTATCGTCTGCTGAAATTAAGCACCGGCAAATCTAATTTAGCCCTAATTTATAATTTGGTACACTATAATTAATTTTGTACACTCTTTGCAAATAATGTAGTACACTTTCATCAAACAAAAACGGGTAAAAATAAAATTTCATTTCTAATTTTTATAGTATTTTTGCCGGATTAAATAATGATTTAAATAAAATATTTAAATAATGAAAATAAAAATATTATTTTAATAATATTTTATTTTCGTTATTTTAATATATTTAATTTTTATTTAATATTTAATAATTAATATTATTTTTATTCATTCATAATCATCATTGGCGCAACAGCCCCACGATGGGTCAAGGCCGTCTGCCTACTGGCAGATTTCGAGTCGAAAGATGTTTCTTTTACGGGGTAAGGTTGTCAGCCTATATGCCCAACGTTCTGCAGCCATATTAGACCGGGACCTATGTGGTTTAAAGTGGATTCCGAATCATTACAAACATCCGTTGCACCGCCCGACTCGAACCCTAAACTTGTGGTAGCGAGGTCAGAATGCTAGCCACTCGGCCTTCAGGCATCTTGACTATTAAAGGATGATTAGTATAATAATGGTGATTATTAAATGATGATTGCAAGATGAAGGGGGAAGCATGGTTACAAAATGACATTGTTGTGTCTTTCCTCGATTTAGTCGTATATTTTTCGGACTTATTTCATTCATCGATCGATTCAAAAGTTCCCTAATTACATTCGATAACATTCATCACTAGTAATGGTTTAATCAGGTTTAAGTGACTAAGTCGCTCATGGTCTTCATATAAATTTACAATCTTTGAATCTATAAGACGTGAATAAAGTTATAATAATAGTGAAAATTTCTTAGGGGGACAATCATATTATTTGAAGCGAATGATAAAACCATTTGTAACGGAAAGAAGGAAAATCTATCACCATAACAACAAGCAATCATAGATTACAAAGCACCATGATGCTTTGGTTTGTCCCATGTCGTTATTTAGACGTAATGAAGATACTGGCATTCTGCAGAGAGACACTACACAAAAGGAGAAACAATTGGTGAAATGAATGTTTTCACTTCGATTTGCTGTTGGATAAGATTCGCTGTCCAATTAATTGCTGTTGCCACTTTTCCTTTTGAATGTTTGCTGAAATAGGATAATGAGGGGAATTGTGTTGGGCTGAAAGGAGGCAATAGATTGTTTTCCGCTTTCTTGTTTGGTTTTAGGGAACGAAGCATCTGGTGTTTCATTTATCGTCTGCTGAAATTAAGCACCGGCAAATCTAATTTAGCCCTAATTTATAATTTGGTACACTATAAATAATTTCGTACACTCTTTGCAAATAGTGTAGTGCACCTCCAACAAACATAACAGATAAAAATAAAACTTCATTTAATATTTTTATAGTACTATCAACGATAGATTCAGTGTTGCCACATTACAGAAAATAAAACATTTCTTTAATTTCGGTACATTTTAATTAAGAAAAATTATCTGTACAGAATTAAAGATTTGAAATTTAAAATAATTTAATTTGGCTAAATTAATCAATTTTTCTTATTTCCGTAATTTCTTCTCACTTTTAATTTATTATCGTTTGGTTTTAGGGAACAAAGCATCTGGTGTTTCATTTATCGTCTGCTGAAATTTAGCCTAATTTTTAATTTGGTACACTATAATTAGTTTTGTACACTCTTTTGCAAATAATATAGTACACTCCATCAAACATAGCAGGCAAAAATAAAATTTCAGTTCACATTTTTATAGTACTATTCAGCGTTGCGGGATTAAATAATGATTTAAATAATAATGAAAATAAAATATTATTAAAAAAATATTTTATTTTCATTATTTTAATATTTATTATTTAATAATATATTAATATTATTTTTATTAATTCATCATCATCATTGGCGAAACAGCCCCACGGTGGGCCAAGGCCGTCTGCCTATTGGCAGATTTCAAGACGAAAATGTTTCTTTTTACGGGATAAGGTTGTCAGCCCTACGCTCAACGCTCTACAGCCATATTAGACCGGGACCTACGGTTTAAAGTGGATTCGAACCACTACAAACATCCATGACACCGCCGGACACTGATCGCCAGATCGGTAGTCACTCGGCCATCAGGCACCATTTTTATTCATTACATTAATATATTAATATTAATTAATAAGGAAAATATAAAATATTTTTAATTGTGGGCAAGTTTTAATTAATAAAAATTATCAATGTACAGAAAATTATTAATTATGAAGAATTATTAATGTACAGAATTAAAGATTTGAGATTTGAAATAATATATTTTGCCTAAATTAAGCAACTATTCTTACTCTTATTCCCATAATTTTTTTCCCATTTTTAATTCGTAAGGAATTTTTTTAAGAATATAATAGTGTTAATTTGGAAAATAAATTATTTAAATAATATTATAAATTTGCTGTCTTATTTTGTTTGCGATTAACTTGAATAATGATGCCAGTCAGTTTTTTAGCGTGGCGCCATCTAGTAGTGAACAACGTTGCTGGCAATGAAAAAAAACAAGGTTTTTAGTTAATTAATAAAAAGTTTGAGGTTTTTGTCCTTGAATTTTTATAAATAAAAAATATTTTAACACTAAACTTCTACCAGCTTCAAAATTATGCTGGAACATACATATATACTATTAAATTTGTCATTATGGTTCACAGATAAAATTCATTTACTAAAAAAATATTCTATTTTACATTATAGCAATTATAAACTTTACAATTGATAAATTTCAATGTATTTCTGTACTTATTATTTTAACAGTAATTAAGTACAGAATCCAACACATACAAAGCAAATTATATTTAAAAAGCACTCAATGTCCCACCTACAAAAACAATTTTTGATTTGCTCAATTTCACAAATAGTAGTTAAGAAAAGTTTCAGTGGCTGAAATATTAATTAAAATTATTCATCAGATAAACAACCTGAATGTATTCATTTGAAAATTTAGCATTGGCGTACCTTTTTATTTCTGTAATACTGTTACATTTTGGTTCAGTTTAACTGAAGTATATTTTGCAATATAACTATTATTATACAAGCGAAAGTATTAAAAAAAAAAAGCTTTTTTAAATAATTCTCAAATATCAGACAAATTTAAAAACAAATTTTATTCGTCATATCCTTGATGTCATTCTATAATATTTTTAATTTGGTAAATCAAGAATAAAAATCATTCAAGTTTTTAAATTAAAAAAAAATTTATTATATTTACAACAGATTTTGTGAGTTCAGTGAAATATAAATTAAAAATAGATATTCACATTTATTTCTTAATGTAAATTAAAAATAGATATAGGGACTTGATGGTCGTGACTAGCACCCTAGCGCTCGGGGCCAGGAATGCTTATAATGGTTCGGAAGCCACTTTAAGCAGAAAGTACCGGTCTAATATGACTGTAGAGAGAGATGGGTGTAAGGGCTGAAATAGCCCGTAAAAAGTCATCGTCACGGAGTGAAGCCAGACTTCTACCTACGGATGCTCCATCACAATGAAGCTGCCCCTCCCTCTTTCCATAAGACCACACGGGTTCTTGGACTTGACTTAGATGTTGCTGTCTACCAAGTGGAATAAGAAACAACAACAACGAAAATAGATATTCACACTTATCATAAAAAAAATAATACACATTCACGCTTATTTGTTAATATAAATTAAAAATAAGTATTCAAGCTTACTTAATATTAATTAAATACACATTCACACTTATCTCTAAATATAAATGGAAAATAGATATTCACACTTGTTTCTTAATATAAATTAAAATAGATATTCACATTTACTTCTTAATATAAATTAAAAATAGGTATTCACACTTATTTGCTTATATGAATTAAAAATAGTTATTCATACTTCTTAATATAAATTAAAAATATATATTCACATTGCTTAACATAAATTAAAAATAGACTGATTTTTAATACAAATTAAAACTAGATATTCCCATTTCTTAATATAAATTAAAAATAAATATTCATATTACTTAACATAAATTAAAAAATAGACATTTCTACATATTTCTTAATATGAATTAAAAATAGACATTCACACTTATTTCCTAAATTGAAAATAGACCTTCCCACTTACCAGTAGAGTATATCGTTGGCTTCGTAGGTTTCATAGCGAACCGTCTTGCACAATGTCCTGAGAGATGCTTCTCGTAGAGAGGACAATGCCTCGAGTCCGTGCAAGTAAGAATAAATAATCTGATGATCCTGGAAAGAAAAATAATATTTGAAACCTTATAATTTAACTGTCAATTCCTTTTTAAAAATTAAAAGAATAATAATAATATTTGTAGTGACAGATATAATATATTAAAAAAAAATTAGAATAGTGTATGCTAGAAAATAATATCGATAAAAAATGCAAAAAATAAATAATTTATTAATAATTATTTTCTCAAACATTTTTTAAATTGTGTACTATTTTTTAAACTGTATTAATACGTTGAATTTCTATGAGCACAATACAGATTGTGAAACTTTTATTTAATATTATTCAATAATAAGATTTAGAAATAAATATATCTAATAATCTCTTTTATACATGCAGCACAAGATCTGTCTGTCTGTATTTCCCTAAATCTACAAAAAAAATAGTCCAATATAATTCAACAAGTCCAATATAATCCCAAGTCCCCCCAAGTCCAAAAAACAAGTCCAGTATTTTTCTTTGAATTTATTACATCTTTTTATCTAAAGGGTAGTCAAAAATCATGAATGAATTGTTATTAGTAATTTTTAAGTAAATAAAACCTCATTTTTTTTTTTTTTTGTTCCCAACCACAGATGTCAGGAATTTTTTTTTTTTTTTTTACTGTTAATAAAAGAAATTACATCATGCTCTTTGTGTTTTTATTCTCATTCTGAATTCCTCCTTTTATATATAATTTTTTTTTCCAGGTTAATACTTCCTTCCCAGCGCCATTTTGATATTTCATTCCTGGTGATGCTATCGTTTGCATTTATTATTTATATTTTTAATTCAATGTTTAATTAAAGTTTTGTACCCACAATTGAGATTGATTATAAATCGTCTGCTTTGTTCTTAATGATATCATTCTAATTTCAATTGCACAAAATAAAAATAATAATAATTAATAATAAATCGTAACTTAAAACCCGTTTAATAATTTTATTATTAAAAAAAAAGCCCTACAATTTCAAAAACTGTTATCCAAATAACAAAATAGGCACGTGTTTATTACTAAGAAGCTAGTTTATTAAATTCGAAGAAACAAAATTTCTGCATCAGTCAGCATAGGTGTTTGGTCACGCATCAAAAGACATCTGAGAACTCACTCTAAGGGAGAGGAGGGGGAGAAGGGGGTTTATTTTCGCGTTTGAACTGAAATGCCAGGAATGCACGAACATTTATTTTAAATGTAGAACCGTCTACAAGAACCATAATATATAGCAATGGTATATAAAAAATATAATGCTAATTAAAAGTTTTTAATATTTAAGTCTGCATAATACATTAAAAATAAGTCTAGTTCCTCGTTTGGTGATAATTATTTTGATTACTTTTTACTTTTATGGTAGATTTTTATATAATGTTTAGTTCTTAATTAAATGTAGTTTATAATGAATTTTTTTTTTATAATTCTGATAAATTTGTAATGAATATTTTAAATTCATTAATATTTTAGAACATTAAATTACTTAATTAAATTATTGATTTAACTTATTACTTAATTAAATTTCATAGTTAATTAATTTATATAAGTTTGCAATCGACAATTTTTTTTTTTAATTCAACATCGAACTTCAACAGTAAGCTTTATTTTTTAATAAAATTAATAAGTAAATAGTTAAATGAATTGCTAAATAATTAAATTGTTATATAATACGTTACAAAACATAGCATGGTGAAAATGCTTTTTAATATAGTGCAGTTTGATATAAACAAGAGTAAAAAAAAATTACATGTTAAGAACATGGTAGTTTTTTATACTGATAATCATAATTTTCTTCAATATTGAGTACTTTTCTTTTATTTATAAAATTTTTCTTTTATTTGTAATTTTCTTTTTATTTTTATTAGAAGATATTAGGAAAAAATTCTTACATTAAGAAGAATCATTTTTTTTTATTAAAATATTGCTAAATTATGAACACAGTTCTTTGGAATCCTCTCACACGAAATGTTTATTGA
>BPLR01007552.1:0-69228 GCA_021605095.1 Caerostris extrusa
GTATTGCTGCCACCAAGAGTTAGTGATGAATTACAAATGAAATGATTTCAGGTATAGAATGTAACATTCTTTAAATTTTACATATTTAATAAATTTAATTAACTCCAAGTGCTATTTTCGTCATAGCATTTTGGAAGTTTTTGAAGATAAATAGTTTCTTAAATTTGTTTTCAGCTGTTAATGTTTAACCTCAGGTATCAAAATATTTTCCTGGGAAAAAGATTATGAGTATTTCTAAGCTACCATTTATCTGTTTGAGTAACTTTAGAATACGCAGAAATTTGCCCGAAGAAACTGAATAAATGCAATTTTATTTATTTAAATTAATTACTAATGTTGCATTTCTGAAACCACAGTCGACATTTTTACTCTTTAAAATATGCGCATTCGTTTGTTTGATGAAAATATATGCACATATTTGACAGGGATGTTTAAATTGAAATAACCAAATAGTTTCACTGATTCTTAATTGTTCCTACAAAATTTTTTGTACCGAAATTAATTATCCGCTTTTCCCTGAAAACGTATAATGATTTCATTAAATTATTCTTTGAGTTTAATTTTTTGGAATATTTGTATTGGAATAAAGGAAGATTTGAGAATATTATTATAATGACTAACAATAACGTAAAAATTACATCTTTAAGATAGCATTAATGGCCTATTTGCTAGCGCTCTGGCTTTTTAGTACTAAAGGTTCGAATTCTGGCGGTGGCATGTATATTTGTTAGTGGTTCGGAATCCCGTTAAACTGTAGGTTCCGATCTAAAAGCCTAAAGTGTGCTCAAAATGACCGTAGAGCGACATTAATGGTATGGAATTCTTTAACACTTCACATATTCCAAATGAATTTTCTCAATATTTATTTAAAATTAATATGCATTTAAATAAATTTTTTTAAAGCTAAATTTAACATAAATACTATGCCTTTGTATTATAGCATAAGCCTTGTTTTATTCTAAATGATTGTGTTACAATTTTTTATTTGTAACTTCTTTTCTAAGTTATGCTACTTAAAAATTATATTGAAAAAATTCAATTAGTTTTTTAATGTAAATTATAATAAAAAAATATTTAACATTATGATAGTGGGACACACATTGTTATGAATTATCAATATATTCAATTTATTTTATCTGCTTTATCAATATATTATATTTATTAATATATAGTATATTTATCAGTATATTATATTTATTATGATGTATTTTATTTTTCTGCTTTGAAGAAAAGAAGGTTTCAGCTAAATAATCATGAATATATTACCAATTAAGTTAGTTATAAGAAGGTAAGTTTTTTTTATTTATTTAGAATTTTTTAAAATAATTCTGCATTATAATAAAAAAATGAATAATAATTTTTAAATAGATTGAGAATTCCATGAGTTTTGCTGTAAGATGTTAAATAAAATTCTCATTGAAAGAGCTAATTTTCTCCCTGTCTACTCTCTCGATTTGCATAATCTCACACATAAGCACCTGCAAGCTGTGTTTCTTAACATTTTAAATAAAAGATCAGTGTTATTCGTAAAAGAATTCCAAAAATGTCAAAAGTTCAGCTTCCTAAATTTTTCCGTCAATACTGCTCCTTACTTAGTCGAGACATAGAGAAACTCACTGTGCTCTTCCTTACCATTAATCCTGCACTAGACTAGGAAACAATCTCTTGCATTAATTATCTCGAACTGGTGAAAATATACTCTCGAGCATTTCATTGCGGAACAACTTTATTAATGTTACACTGTGTTAATTCAATTCTTACGCGCTGCTCACGAATTTGTTACAAATGACATCCTGTGAATTATTTATTTATTGTTTGGCGATACAACGTGTGCTATTTTCTCCTGTTTTTTGACTTCTGATTGCAATTATTTTTTCCTGAAATTGATTTTTCATTTAATTTTTGAATCATTTATCCACTGACTTCTTAACTTCATCAGAAGTATTGCCATAAATGAGTAGGTTTATATTTTAAAAATTAAAGCTGTTCTAAAGTAACGGACCAAATTTAGAACCAACATTTTTTTTAATAATTTTTTTGATGATATTGTTATATTAAGTTATAAAACATTGACAAACAGCAAAATTAAAAAAATATATATCAGTATTTTTTGTAAAAAATTGGTAAAAATTGATTAGAAAAATGTATGTTTAACTATACGTTAACACTCTAACTAAAAGAATTGTAAAACATATCAGACGACATAAATTGATGACATTGATTGATTTATATAAATGTAGGCATATATCCATTATATTATTAGCATGCTACATATATATCCGTGTTTTTGAACTAAAAATATGATAGTATTATAAAGTATAGCTATGCTACGGCCAGTGAAGTAATTTAGAGCCAAAAAAAAAAAAAAAGTAATGTTTTTAATAAAATTGCCACCAACTCATCTAAATCACATAAATTATCATACTCACACATAAATTAATATATATATAAAACCTTTTAATTCAATTCATACATACAATAATTTAAAATTTAACATCGTCAAATCTGATAGTTATATATATCGTCTAATCTGATAATTATATATATGTATATATATATCGTCTAATCTTGATAGTTAATATGTAGTTATAATTTCATTAGATTAGATTGAGAAAATTATTATAACTGTTATCGTTCTGTGGCGTACCAAAAATATAGTTTTTCAGAAATTAAATTAAAAATTTTAAATACATGAATTTAGTATCATGTTTAATAGCTCGTGATTAATCAGCTGCATATAGACTACTAATGACTCTATAAGCAATCTTAAACTGCTTTCCAAAAGTAAAAATCTTAACAATAAAAACAGTAACACAATTAACAGTAAACAATACAAATTTCGATTTTTTTTTTATCGCAGTATGTTACCTCACGTGGAAAAAAAAAAAATCATCCAATAACTATTGATTACCAAATCCTTCACTAACGAAAGCAATGAACTCCTCATATATCATAATAGATTGTTTTATTCTGTGTAATAATATTAGTTTTGAAAATATTTTAACTTCAGATTTAATAGTAATTGTCCTATAAATAAAAGAATATTTGAAGATACCATGACAAAAATCGTTAGAACGATTCGCTGCAGTGGTGAAAAGGAGAAGAACCGCTATGAAACCCTTTTATTCACCATTATTGCTTAAAAGCCTCATACGTAGACAATAACCTAAAAAAAGTAAATTTTTTAAAATTCTTTTCTGGTTTAGTGAAATGTTGTACACAAAAAATGAATAAAACGCGATAAAAAAATTATGCAGATTTAAATTATTTTTACTGGAACAAGGAAATTTTCTTCCTAATAGAAATTGAAAAAGGGAATAAAAAGTTTTGGGGCGAAAATTGGGAAAAATTCCCTACCTACCAGGCCAAATAAATTTTCGAGCAATAAATTGGCATTTTGAAACAAGTAAAACCAAATTATCAGCAATTATTTCGTTAATGAATTTCATATTGTAACAAAAATATTTTCTAAAATGTACTTTCTTTATGCACAATACGAGCCCATTAGAATATCATTAATATTTTCAGTTCTAAATACATGACTACAAAAATAGAGAAAACCACAATTAACTACTATATTAACTTTAAAAAAATATGTTTTTAAGTTATGATGTATAGATTTTACTTAATTCTCTTTTCAATGTTTTGATTTTAATCGTCTAGGATAAAATAAATTATAATGTAAGAATAATATCTGTAGTATAGAAATAATATTGATAACTGTAATATTTTTAAGAATATTGGTAAATTTTTGCAAACTGATTACTTTGTTAAAGGGGTTTTCTATAAATTTTACTACAATGCTCATAACGCAGTTTGTGACACTGCATAACAACATTAACATGCTACAATTAAAATTATATACACAATATAAAAAACATGGAATATTAACTACGTGAAAATGTGATAAAAAAATTTCTCTGCGTTGACTACCATTAATGTTACAAAGTTACTAAAATTAACTTTTGCAAATTATTTCTCAAAGCATTATTTTGCGTTAACTAACCTTGAATTTAAATCAACTGATTTGAATTCAAATTGATAATATTCCAAATTGATAACTATACTATTTTTAAAAATACTGGTGTAATTTTTGCAATCTGCTCACCTTGGCAATAATAAAATGTACTTTGTTAATCGGGGTTTTCCATTAATTTTATTACAATCCACAATTCAGAATTTGTGACAATATTACCATGCTACTTTTAAACTTATAAACATAATATAAAAGCAGTTAATATTAACTACATGAAAATGTAATAAAGATTTCTCTGCATTGACTACCATTGTTACAAAGTTACTGAAATTAATTTTTGCAAGCTATTTCTCAAAACATTATCTTGCGTTAACTAACAAAATTGAATTTAAATCAACTGATTTGAATTCAAAGTTGATATTATAATTGATAATATTTCAAATTGATAACTATACTACTATAAAGAATACTGATGTAATTTTTTGCAAACTATTCTCCTCGGCAATAATAAAATGTACTTTGCTAATTGGGGACTTCCATTAATTTTATTACAATCCTCAAATCCCAATTTGTGTCACTGCATAACAACATTAACATGCTACATTTAAAATTATAAACCTAATATAAAAGATACGGAATATTAACTACGTGAAAATCTAATAAAAAGTTTTCTCTGCCTTGACTACCATTAATGTTACAAAGTTACTAAAACGAACTTTTTGCAAAGCATTATCTGGCGTTAACTAACAAAATTGAATTTAAACCAACTGATTTGAATTACAATGAATTCAGCCGCACTCTTCAAATTTTCAGATGCTTAAATTCCACCCTCTGAAAATGCAAATTCAAGATCTGTATTCTTCTTGTAATAAAATACACCAGCAGCGTAAGCATGTGCGTCGTAACTAAATGCATTGGAAAGAAAGTTTTTACCGCCCGGAATATGTTGCAGTACCGGAGTACTGGTTTCCATAACTGGGACAACGTGATAAAGCTCGATCTAAAAGGAAAGCGGTACATCTGAATTACGTCCGGTCGACTATCATAAAATATTCCACGGAATAATCCCATCAGTAAATTTTATGGCCTCAATTGGGATCTGATTTACGAGCACCTCGTAAGAGTTTGCAACTTCTGCAAGAGTACAGCAGCAAGAAGCTTAACGGTCGCTCCTAATAATTCTTTTTTCATTTTTACTCTGATCCAGTAGTCACAAGTAAGGAATATTTTAATGAAACGGAAAACGCAAAATGTTCAAATCCAAGAGATCTCGAAATCGAGAGCTATTTTTTTATTTTTTGTTACTCCAGAGTCAATTTGGTTTGGTAGTCATATAGGATCATCTTTTACTGCGGTAGGTTATTTTTTATTTATTTGATTTCTCGACCTCATTTTGCCAGGAAGGTCTATAAAACTGGCTTATTCTGTTGGTGACAAGCCCGTGAGAATACTGGCGTTAGGCCTTTTCTATTTACTTTTTTCTTTTTTTATTCTGGACAAAGAGGTTCTCAAAGAGGCCTCTACCTTTTTTTATGTTCAATTTATAGTGCGCATTGCTTTTGGGTACCTGAGAAGGGTATGTTTCCCTGAAGGAACAATAAAAATTTATAAGCAAGTTTTCCATTTATTTTTCTTAATTTTCCGTTAAGCATTGTTGGAATTGAAATGTGGTACGTAATGGAATTATACAGATGAATATCTGATCATCAAAAGTTAACGAGAGAATTTAAAAATTTATGATGCTTTTATGAACTACATAAAAACTCAATAAGTTTGAAGAATCCTTTTGATTGTTTTCAGACAATTTGTTACATATTTTAAAAATTGAATTCAGTATTTTCAATTTGTTACTTCATGAGAATTTTAAAGTCTGATATAAAACAAACTTTAAGTAAATTTAAAACAAAATGAGTCCAATAATTTATTAAATATTTTTATAGTAGATAAGAAATGTTTGATTTTATTTTTTAGTGGGTTTTTTTTCTCGATATTTTAATGATTTAAATCTTTTGAATGTTTTATTTGTGACAATCTGTACTTTTTTTTTTTTTATTCGCGTTGAAGAAATCACGTAATACAATGTATGTTAAATATTGATCATTGGTTACATTAATTAACTAAATTGATTGATCATTTTTTACATTAATTAACTAAATTGATTGATCATAGTTTACATTAACTAAATCGATTTATCATTGCTTACATTAATTAGCTAAATTGATTTATTATTGTTTAAATTAATTAACTAAATTTATTTTTTAATTGTTCACATTCATTAACTTAATCTAGCTATAGTTAAAGATTGCTGGAAATGCTTGAACTTAGAGTAATTGTCAATTTAAAAGATTTAACCTATTTAATTAGCATTAAAAATCTAAAATTCCTTTTTTTTCTCTGTTGTGTTTATTTGCATTCTTTGACTGATAATTTTATTTAAAAATGTTACTTGTGAAAAGGATTTGCCTATATCACATTTGATATTTAAGTTTAAGCATAACAGATACGGTGTACATATTATTTATCAGTTTTTTTTTGCATCGTCATGTTAATGCTAAGTTTCCTATTCATCAGCAAATATTTTATTTTTAGTATTTTTATTTTCCCAAAACTATATCAATTCCCATCATTTATATACCCTTTTCAGCAATTTCATTATGAACAATGTACACTAATAATAATAAAAATATTTGAACTTTTATTTAGAATTTTAAAAAGAATTTTTCAAAACTGCGTGGAAAAAAAGGAATTTTTCAAAATTAAATTTATTTTATAGCAGATATATCTAAAATGAGCTTTTTTTTTCCTGTTGGATTACAGTTCACATATCTTGATGAATGAAACATTTAGAAAATTGTTACTTAATGCAAGTCTCTTAAAAATAGACAATCAACTTTTGAGAAAACTTGCAAATTCAATTACTTTTTTTGCAAATATTGCATTAAAATTCATTATTTTAAAATTCATTCATTAAATATTCATTAAAATTCATTCATTAGCAAAATCAATTATTGTACCACAGTACCTGCTATCATACTGAATGAAAAATTTGGAAAATCGTTGCTTAATGCAAGTTCTATCTCTTAAAGCAAGTACTGTCTCTGTATCTCTTAATGCAAGTACTGTCTCTCTGTCTCTTAATGCAAGTACTATCTAAGTTGATTATCTCTTAAAAATAGATAGTCAATTTTTGAGAAAACTTGCAAAGTTCAACTACTTTATGCAAATATTTCATTAAAATTCATTTAGAAAGATCAATTTTTGTACCACAGTACCGGAGTTTAAAGATGGTTCATATAAACTAGATTTCTCTGTTTCGTATTTTGTTTTGTTCATATAAATTCAAAATTCTGAAAAATGCTTCAACTTCCGATAAATTTTTGACGTTATGTAATAATAGCCCTGCAAGAGATTAAGATGAAATAATTCATCAAGTGTATGAAATCCCAATGTTTTAGTTTATTCATTACAAAAAGATTTTTCCTTGGTGGGCAGAATTTATCGAACGCTTGTCTGGCAGATCTCTAATTGCATCTAAATGAAACACAGCGCTCGGTAACTTTTCTCTCGTTTTTTTTTTTTCTCTTTACAGGTGACTTTTTATGTAATGCAATAAAGTGGAATCTTTTCTAGCTTCCAGTATTTTCCACTTAATATCTTGCCGTTTTTCTTTTTTACTCTGGTGGGGTATCCGAGATAATGAAGCACTTTAGCTGAAACTTTTCAAAAAAGATTTTTTTCCACGTGTATCCTGAAGCTTAGAAGATATATGATTGCCTCTTTTATATTTATGATGTTAAACTACTGGGTATTACTAAATGTACTTTTTATTTATTTTACCAAACTAATCGATTACTTTTTTTTTTTATATACGCCGAGCTCTGTCTTTACGTAAATTGTAGGCAAAGAAATTTTGATCCTTTGTTGTTAAACAGAATATTTATTTATTAATATGTATTTCAAAAAACCTTAATCGTGTAAAATAATGCCTTAATCATAAAATGCCATATTGACTTAATCATAAAATGCCATACTGATTAATCATAAAAATGCCATAATAATTTAATCATAAAATACCATAGTGATTAATCATAAAATGCCATGATAATTTAATAATAAAATACCATATTGACTAATCATAAAATGCCATAATGATTTAATTATAAAAAATAAAGCTCACTAGTGTTGAAAAAAAGAAAATATGTAAATAGTTAGGGCATCAGAGGCAGCATAAATCTAATCAGATAATTGTTATACATTGGAAAATGCATTTATAAATTCTTAGTGAAACATTAATACTTATCCTAGTATCTTTTGAACAACGGTATTTTATATTTATTGTTGAATAATTTTTTTAAAATTACAAATAAAATCTTTTTTAAAAAATAAAATAGAAATCCACATTTATTAAAAGTGAGGTTCAAAATTTCACTCAGTCCAAGTATTTTAATAAATTTAGCTACCTTGAAACTTTTTTGTTTAAATGCAACTTTTATTTTGATTTTTCTGTATCTAAGTTAATATGATATTATCTAAAACTTTTATTATAAATTTTAAATCGTTGTTAGATTTTTATATATATATATATATATATATATAAAAAAAAAAAAAAAAAAAAAACTTTAATTATAATGGTCCTCATGGTTTTTGCATGTGCCTGTATTCGAACTATATTATTGAACATTTTCGCGTTGATTATAAAAAAATTGTTTCAAAATAAATAAATAAATACGTTATTGCATATATTATTTGCACCGGAAAATAGTTTATTAAACAAAATTTAAAAATATACAGTCTGTATGAAGCATAGAAATCGATTGATCTACTATTTATAAAATAATTAAAGAATCTAACAATTTAATTAACTATTTTATCAAAATGTACATTTTATTTTATTCAATCAAATTAATTAAGATTACATAAGTATGCTTGATAATAGAAGAGCAATTATAAAAAAACAGAAATAAAAATATTACAAATTTTAAATCTTTGTTAGACTATATAAAACAAAAAATAATTCGTTAATTATAATGGTCCTCATGGTTTTTGCATGTGTCTGTATAGCTATATTATTGAAAGATTCAAAATTTTTGCTTTGATTAAAAAAATTGTTTTAAATAAAGAAATAACTATAATATTGTATATATTAATTGCTCTTAAAAATTAAATAAACTATTTTAAAAACCTTAATCATGTAAAAATAATGCTGTAATAAGTTATTCTATCTTAATCTATAAAAATATTATAGTTATTTCTTTATAGCATTATTTTACACATTTTTCACACCTCTATGACAAAATTATTAAAAAAAAAAAACAGTCTATAAGTATAGAAATAGGTTAATCTACTATTCATAAAATAATTAAAGAATCAAACAATATAATTAAATATTTTATTGAAATGTATAATTTATTAAATCAGATTAATTAATATTGCATATGCTTGAAAATAGAAGAGTAATATTAAAAAAATAAAAAATAAGAATTGTAATTCACGTTATGAAAACTTAAATTAAATGCATAAGCAACAAAATTAATTAGTCAAAGAAGATACCAACTTACTTCAGAATCCCCATTAGAAAGCATTTTTAAATGTAGAGTACAATTATTTTATCTGTTTACTTTCAATAAAATCTTGTACATTAACGTTACTTTTTGGAAGTCTTCAATAAAAATCATCTATGAGTGATGTTTACATGTAAAAGAAAACTTAAAAGAAATAAATAAAGATGCTTAAGAACCTATCAAAATTCTTTTAGCACTCTTAAGAAAAGAAATGCTTTGAAACATGAAGATGCATAGCCCACAGTAAATCTAAAGTACGTGAATAAACTATCTGAATTTGAAAATACTGGCTAAAAGTTTTTATTTGATGGGGCATCCCTTACATCAAATAAGTCAATAAATTCACTTTTTCGTGTACTATTTGTTAAAGAAAGAAATGAATGTTTTTGAAATGATTTTTCCTTTAGCATTAATCTACATAAAAAATAAATAAAAGAATTGATAACGTTAAAAAATCATTTTTGAAGTATTTTTCAAGCCTCTATGTCTGATGGATTTTTAAATTAATACAATAAACATTTCATACTTAAGATGCAGGTATTTTTACATTTCCATAATATTATGGAAGACACAAATTTTTAGGTTTAAAAGGCTTACGGAATGTGTGTTTCAAAACGAAATAGCTTTCCATTTTCCATGAAATCAAATTGTCTACTTTTTATTGAACAAGCTTGAAAATCATTCAATTGTAAATTAAATACTGAAATTATAAAGCTATAATTAAAATTAAGAATAAATGAAGAATATATTTAAGTTCGTTTTACTTAATTATGAAATGAATTTCAAATTGGGCAAAATTGACTGAACACTGAAGTTAAACAAAATTATTAACATACGGTTACTTTTTATTACTTTTTTATGTAATAATGAGGTTTTGAATATATTGTAACTCTATATTTAGATTATTTGAGGAATTTGTTAATAGGCCATACATAAAATATCATATGTGTAAATAAAATATACTTGTATTAGGTAAAAGCAAATAGAAATGTAATATAGTCAGTTCCAATAATTGTAATAATTTATAGACGACATTTATAGAAATAATTTTATTTCATAAAAATATAAATGTACATATAAGTATAAATTTTGTTTATTTTTCAATTATTTCTGTCTGGGTAAGAAAATAAACAAGAAATAAAATATAATTGTCAAACATAGAGTTATGCTTACTAAGAAGAGGTATAGAGGTTAAATAATAAATAAAATACCAAAAGAATATGAAATAATATTCTTAAACCACATATATATATATATATATATATATTATATTATAATTACTTCTGAAGCTCAGATAACAAATGCTTGTGAAATTTCTTTCGAAGAGTGATGTTTTCTTTATAACAAAGTGTCTGCAGAATAATACATTAAGCCTATATAAGCTATAGATGCCTAATAACATTAATTCATTTTGCCAACAAGCTTTGACAAAAAAAAAAAAAGCAACTACCCAAGTAGGATTCCAATCAGTAACTTGTAGGTAATTAGTTTGCTACAGCAATTTTGCTGAACAAGACAAGAAGATTAATGGTTTTGTGAAGAAAAACCTGGGCTGAAAGTATGGCTGCAAATAAGTTTCACGTAACTGTAGCAATAATGCAAAAACGGACTGCATTATTTCAGTTCACCAATTGTGCCATTTGTCAATATGTTCCAATCATAAACAATTGCAAACCTGTCTTATTTCGTCTTTCTAAAGAACGTAATACAATTGAATTGGTAATGAATGCTTTTTTTTTTAAGCATTAAAGAAAATTGCCTTTTGAGTGAAATATGTCTTTAAAAAATGAAATTTTATTACGTAGTGAAAATTCTAAGGAATAAATGATATACAGGTGAGTTAAAGAGGGAATTAAGAATAAGTTCCACCAAACTTTAAATCTTGTTGAAGTTTCTGAGAACAAATAGTTGAAACAATTCTTTTGATGAATGATTCTTGATGTTAAGGTTTAACAAAGTGTATGTTGAAAATATATTAAATCAATATAAGCTGCAGATTCTTGCCTAATGCCAACAAGATTTGACAAATAAATTTAAAAAAAAACAATTACTCAAGTAGGATTCCAATAAGTAACTGGTAGGTAATTAGTTTACTACAACAATTTCTCTGAAGGTCATTAATGGATTTATGGATAAACAAAAAGCTGGCTCACAGCATGGCTGTTAATAGTTTCACATAATTGCAGAGAAAATGCGAAAAAAGACTAAATTGCTTCATTTCACCAATTGCACCATTGTTTGTCAATATGTTTCAATCAAAAATAAATGCAAAACATCTATGTATTCAGTCTTTCAAAAGCACTGATTGCAATTGAGTTAGTAATTAACGCTATTTTTAAACATTAAAAATGTAATAAAGAAAATTGTCTTTGAATGAAATTTCAAAAAAAAAAAAAAAGTGTATTATAGTATGTAGTGAAAAGGTTAAAGCATTAATGATATACAAAAAAGATTAAGGAGGGAATTAAGAATGAGTTTCATCAAACTTTAATTATTGTTGAAGTTTCTGAAAACAAATATTTGAGACAATTCTTTTGTTGAATGATTCTTGATGTTAAGGTAAATTAAATAATGTATTAAACCAATATAAGCTGCAGATTCTTGCCAAATAGCAATCATTCATTTTGCCAACAGGCTTTGACAAAAAAAAAGTAACTACTCGATTAGGACTTCATTCAGTTAACTTGTTAGTAATTAATTTGCTGAAGCAATTTTTCTGAAGATCATTAATGGATTTATGAAGAAAAAAAGCTGACTCACAGCATGACTGCTAATAGTTTCCCATAATTGTACCGATAATGCAAAGTAAATTGCTGCAGTTCATCAATTGCTCAATTATTTGTCAATGTGTTTGAATCGAAACGTCTAAACAAAATGCAACAAATGCAAAACGTCTATGTATTCAGTCTTTATAAAGCACAGAATGCAATTGAATTGATAATGAATTCTATTTTTAAATATTAAAACTCCTATAAAGAAAACTGTCTTTGAATATTCCTTTAAAAATTGTATTATATAGTGAAAGGGTCAAAGAATAAATGCTAGACAAAAAAAGATTAAGGAGGGAATTAAGAATGAGTTTCATCAAGCTTTAACTATTGTAGAAGTTCTTAAGAAAATATTTGTAATAACTTTTTTTCATGAATGATTGTTGATGTATATCAAAGTGTCAGCAAAATAATGCATCCAAACCATGAAAGCCAATCTAATACTACTCTTTATTCTTTTTACCAAATTCTTAGAAAAAAATTACAGGAAATCAACAAAGATTCTGATCAGTAACTAGTAGGTAATTAGTGCACTACAGCAATTTGCTAAACAAGATTAAGAGATTAATGGCTTAAAGAAAAAAAAAAACTGTTAGGTCATAGCATGACTGCTAATTGTTTCACATAACTCTAACAACGATATAAAAGAACTGAATAATTTCAATTCACCACCCATAGTGCTAATGTTTGCCAATGTATTCTAACCATGAAAGCAATCGAGTTTATTTTTACACTTGTACTGTTAATGAGTATTGTTTTTAAGTGTTAAAAATATCAATTTAATGAATGAAACTGGTAACTGGTGGGCATCTAATGTATCAAAGGAGGCAATTAATTTTATTTAATGTTAGGAAAGCGAGACTTTCAATCCAACTATTTTATGTATATTTCTTTGGCGATAAATAAAAAAATCACTATTAATAATGGTTAAATAAAATTAAATTAGAATTTTGTGTGACAGCTTTGTGTTTGTGTTTGCAAACAGTAATTATTAAATTAAATAATTGGGGCTTTTGAGTTTTTAAATGGTTTTCCTTTCTATTAATCTGACGGATATTTTATGCAATTTTGAGATTTATGAATTATTTTTGATGCAATTTTGAGTTATACGAAATATTTTTTGATGCACTTTTGAGATATATGAATTATTTTTTGATGCATTTTTGAGATATATGAATTATTTTTGATGCCCTTTTGAGAGATATGAATTATTTTTTGATGCACATTTAGAATTTTTTCTGTACTATTTGATGCTTTTTTTTTTTTCAGATTCCTTTTTGTTTCACACAAAGAAATGTGATCGTATTGTAGAGAAAGAATTCAATTAATTAAAATTACAAATAAAATATTAAAAAACATCATCAGTACAAGATGTAATACCGCTTTATAATGGTTTAAACTGCGATTAAATAATGAAATAATGCAGATGAATGTTTAAATAATTTATTAATAAAATTCTGTACGAATCATACAAAAATTTAATTAGAATCTATTTTCTTAAATATGCATTTCAAATGGTTTTCATTTTGAAGAAATTAAAATAAAGAGTTTCAGCCATTTATTAAAATACATCGAAATAATTTAAGTTAGAAATATTTATTAAGTGCTTTTTGAAGGATGAGTAAATATTCCATGATTTTCAATTAGCTTATTTTCTTTAAAATCTGAGATTCAATTAAGTCCTTTTGCCCTAAGGGCTATTGTCAAATGCTTTGCTGCGTACGATGTAAAAAAAAAATAAACCTGATTTGGTAATGTGGATATGGCATCATTTGCTTTTCTTTGGAAGAACAAATTCATTCAAATTAAATATTTCCGTCCTTAATGAAATATGTATTTTTAAATAAGTCTTGAGAGGATACCGCATGCATATTTATTACTTTGGTAATTACTTAATTTAAAAAGTCATTCCAACTATAATTGCTTTTCTTTGAGAATCTAAATTTTCTTAATTTAATTGCTAAATTAAAATTTGCCCGTACATTTATATGCAAAAGGACTGTTAATTAAAATGTCAACTAAATGTTTATTTGCGAAACATATATTTTTATCTCCATTCGGTAAATTCTTAAAACATTTAAAGTTTGAAAATAAATGTATTTTAAATTTTCCAAGTATGACATTTAATGAATTCCCGTTTCGAATATTAATTTAAATCGATTTGATATACTTAAAATGCGAAAGAATTCGTGTGTAGAACAAATGGGAAAACTGAACAATATGCAATTTTTATATCGCTTTTGCAATTAGTAGTTGAGAATCTGAGCATAACTGTTTCTTATTTTAATTTTAGTTAGAATTTTGCATTAATGGACAATATTAAGCAGTTAAAGTTTTGAGAAAATTTAGCTTAATTATTCTTATTTTTAACATTTTCTTTACTTTGAAAGAAAATGTTTTCTTTATTGACTGCTAGTAGAGATATAATTATTGAAGTGATTAAAAAAAGAATCACATTGAGTTTTAATTGTATTTATCGATCTGTGTGCAATAATCCTTCAATTTGTTATACAAAGTGACTCAACGATAGGTTTGCACTTGTACGAAAGGTAGGGTACACCCAGACAACTCTGAATCACCTAGCAATACAGGGTCGAAAATACTCTCCCGATCAGTTAGATGACATTGTACGCGCACAGGAATATAAACGTTTTCTCAGACATTCTTCGTTTAATGCATTGACGTAGCGGTAGTAGGATGGCTGATCTTACGAACGCGATACCAACGGATATGCACTTAACTTCTGAGGGAGAAACACCGGAAATTAAATAATACACTTAAGTGTATTTGCAGAAAATTAATCAATTTTCACCGACAAAAATAGCTTGGTTAACTGTAACAAGGGTGAAAAATGGATACATGCCGTAGAATTCTCCAGACATTGCTGCGGGACATCTAGACATGCTGCGTTATACACTGAAGTGACAAAAGTCATGGGATAGCAATATGCAAATTTTCAGATAGCTGTAGCATCGCGTAGAACAGGTATAAATGCGCAGTGCTTTCGCAGAGCTTTCATTTCTGTTCAAGTTATTCATGTGAAGAGGTTTTGACGTGATGATGACCGCACGACGGGAATTAACAGACTTTGGACGCGGAATGTTAGTTGGAGCTAGACGCATGGGTCATGCCATTTCGGAAATCGTTAGGGAATTCAACATTCCCAGATCTACTGTGTCAAGAGTGTGCCGAGAGTATGAAATTTCAGGCATAACATCCCACCATGGACAGCGCAGTGGTCGACCGCCTGCACTTAACGACCGAGACCGGCGACGTCTGTAAAGAGTCGTAAATTCTAACAGACAAGCAACACTGCGTCAAATAACCGCAGAAATCAATGTGGGTGTACAAGGGACTTGTCTGTTAGAACTGTGCGGAGAAATTTGGCTTTCTTGGGCTATTCCAGCAGAAGACCGACTCGAGTGCCTTTACTGACAGAACGACATCGCTTGCAGCGACTCTCGTGGGCACGTGAGCATATCGGTTGGTCCCTAGATGAATGGAAAACCGTGGCCTGGTCCGATGTGTCACGATTTCAGTTGGTAATAGCTGATGGTAGGGTTTGAGTGTAGCGCAAACCCCACGAAGCCATGGACCCAAACTGTCAGCAAGGCACTGTTCAAGCTGGTGGTGGCTCCGTAATGGGTGTGGGCTGTTTTTTCATGCCATGGACTTGGTCCTCTGGTGCGACTGGACCGAACATTGACTGGAAATGCTTATGTTCAGCTACTTGGAGATCACTTGCAGCCATTCATGGACTTCATGTACCCAAACAACGATGGGATTTTTTAAGGATGACAATGCGCCATGTCACCGGGCCACAACTGTTCGCGATTGGTTTGAAGAACATTCTGGACAATTCCAACGAATGATCTGGCCACCTAGATCGCCCGACATGAATCCCATCGAGCATTTATGGGACATCATCGAGAGGTCTGTTCGTGCCCAAAATCCTGCACCATCAACGCTTTCACAATTATGGACGTCTATCGAGACAGCATGGCTCAATATTCCTGCAGAAGACTTCCAACGACTTGTTGAGTCCATGGCACGTCGAGTTGCTGCACTTCGCCGGGCGAAAAGAGGGCCGACACGATATTAAGAGGTATCCCATGACTTTTGTCACTTCAGTGTATATCTCGTATTTGAACTTGAACAACTCTGTACCAGATTCTTTACATCCGAAGTCCTTACTATTCGTTGACGACTCATACAGTTCTATAGAAAGAGCCCCTCTTTCATAACCTCTGGTGCATATATCCAAAGAGGATATGTCTGGGATCGTATTTGATATGCCTCATCGCATTTCATTATGGTTAGAAGCACTATACGGCTAGCTCATTGCACTCTACAGCCCCTAAAGCCAGCCAGATGCATATCCTCTGGTTCTGCGTTCATACAATCAGTTATCCTACTGTCTCTATGACAGTTAACAGAAGAAACTCTGCAAGAACTTTCGCAACTCCTACTGTAATCTACCATGTTTTGAAAGCATCTTCGATACAGAGTTGCTTGGGATTCCGACCCCACTAGGCATATACCTTTTCCGGTCTAGAAGTGTATAAACCTGGTACAAATACACCCCATATAGAAGTACTGTGTGGCTGGCTCTACAGCCCCTTAAGCCAGATGCATATCCGCTAGTTCGCGTTCGTACGATCAGCCGCCCTACTATCTCTATGACAGTTTATGAACAGAAGAAACTTTGTAAGAACGTTCGTCACTCATGCGCCCGTGCAATGCCATCTACCATATTTTGAAAATATCTTCGATCCAGCGGAAAAGGTATACCTAGTGGACTCGGAATCACATAACACAGCTGGATCGAAGATGCTTTCAAAACGTGATAGATGGTATTGCAAGGGCACAAAAGTCGTTAACGTTCTTGTTCACAATTTCTTCTGTTCATAAATAGTAGGATGGCTGATCGAATAGTAGACATAGTAGGATGGCTGATCGAATAGTAGACATAGTAGGATGGCTGATCGAATAGTAGACATAGTAGGATGGCTGATCGAATAGTAGACATAGTAGGATGGCTGATCGAATGAAAGCGGAACTAGTGGATATGCATCTGTCTTAAGGAGCTGTAGAGCGCAATGAGTTAGCCACACAGGGCTTCTATATAGGGTGCAAATACACTCCATATAACGCTAACGATATAAATAACCCGGTGCAAATACGCTCTCTGCATTTGAGAAAAATATATTTATTATATTTTAAAATGAGTAAAATGCATAATAAATAATTCTTATTTATATTATGGAACATATTTAATATGCTGATGTGAGGTCATAAAAATTTATATTCAACAATAGTACCATCGATTAACTTTTAGGACGATTTAAATTGCAAATAATTGCATAGAAAACGTAAATTGTGTGGATCGTATCATATATTTAAAGTATCGAAACTGTTTCATTGAATCACAAAATAATTTTAAAGTACTTTTATCGATTTTCTTTAGCCAGATAGATTTTTAGAACCTTGAAGCCAAATCTTGAGGAATTCCAGCTAAACTTCTAACTTTTAAAACTGCAAAAAGAAAGAACATCGGGAAAAACTTTTGCCCATGTCTATATTAAAGAAGTTCCTGAAACAACCACTTAAGTGACTGGAAAGCAGAAATCTTTGGACGTCTTTTTCCCGATATATTTCGGATTGATTTTCTTCCAAACTTGGATCACTCTCAATGAGAAATAACTAGAAGGAAATCTTGTTATTGGAATTCAAGCAATCTTTCTAGCAATTTTGCTGGAATTTTCCTGCAAAAAAACCCCTCTTTTATCATAGCTGGAAGGGGAAAATATTGCTAACACTGTCAAACTGATAAGATGAATCGTACTATAAGCGCCTCACTTTTTTATTGCAGCTCTTGCGTGAAAATATTCCATTGGATAAATACATATTTTAAAACCGGTAGTGGTAATAGATCAAACTCGGAGTGTAAAATCTTAGCATTATAAATTTTTCACATTCCCTTTGAAATCTGAATCTTGGTTTTTCAAATCTGATAAAAGAATAAGAAATATTGTGTGCAATACATTTTTAAGAAATTTAAAAAAAAAAAAAAATGTATTTTTTTCGTTGTTTGTTAAAAAGAATATTGAGAAGTTTTATTGAAAGATATATTATTAACAAACAAGAATGACATAAGAATCAAACTTTCAATTAAAGCAAATATAAAATAAGATTTATTTCAAACCTTTTATAATTGATATACGTTTACGAGTATCTATCAATGTTGGTCATTGGCTGATTCTTTCCTCTAAAGAATAATATTCCTCACCTTAGATAAAAAAAAAATTGAAAAATATATTATTTAATTAAATGGAAAGATATAAGAGATTTAGCATTTTGATATTTTCAAAATTTTTCAAGTCCATTTTGATTAATTTTTTTATATAACAAACCAACTATAACTCCTTGACACTACGTTAAACTGTAGGTTCCTGTCTAATTAACTATCATGTGCACAAAATACCCATAGAGCGACAAACCAAACCTTGGCACTACACAGTCCGTGATGGACCATGGACGTCTGCCTACTGTCAAATTTCGAAACATGAGATGTTTTCTTTTTACGGGGTATGCATAGCATATATCTACTATAACATGTATCTACATACATGTACTCAACTTATTATGTGCAGCTACCAAAATATATATCTACTTAACGTATAACATATATCTACTATAATATGGATCTGTATGTTGTTGTTTCTTATCCCTCTTGGTAGATAGCAACATCTAGACCAAGTCCAAGAACCCATGTGTTATCATGAAAGGAGGGAAATGGGAGTTTCTGTTGTGATGGAGAACCTGTAGGCAGAAGTCTGATTTGACTCCATAACGCTGACTCTTTACTCGGTAGGATTGTCAACTGTATGCCCAATAGCATTGTCGACCGGGACCTACGCTATAGTGCATACCTAACCACTATAAACAACATGAACCCTGTGACACCAGCGCCAGAGCGTTGGTCACTGGGCCATCAAGCCGAACTGTTCTACATACAATATAAAAATTATATTTTTAATGAATAGAGGATTTAAAACTCATTAAAGATTTTGTATTTAATTGGTTTGTTGGACAATATTAGATAATGTGTAATAATGTCATTGGTTTTTCTAATAGTGTAATTAACTATTTAATACAGTCTCCAACATATCGATTTACTTTTTCTCACTTTTAAAAATGTAGGACTCACATTATTTTTAAATTGAATCTTAGATTCGATTAAAAATAACAAATTTAAATTAAAATTTTAGACTCAGGGAGGTTAGTCGTACATTTTACTTTTAAAAAGTTATTTAAATTAAAATGTTCATGAAATAAAGTGTTGATTTATTTTTGCTGAATACTTCTCAAGAACCTAGACGAAGCTTATTCAAACTTTTATTACCTTAGGCATTTGAAAAGTTAAAAGTATTTTTATATAGTGTATTTTTTTTTAACAAAAAAGTAAATTTAAGCTATTTTAAATCTTACTTGATTGAAAACTTCTACGATCGATATTTAATCAAGGAAACTAGCTTCTAAGGATCAACATTTCTGCTTGTAAAAATTATGTTAAATAGTCGAAAGATAAAGAAAGCAAAATGCTTTTTTATAGTCAATTTATTATGTTTAAACTGGCTATTTGGCATTCAAGAAAGTGCAAAATTCGCACGTAGCATTCTAAAAAGCCATACTGGGACTATTAAAGATTCAAATTACGCTTAACGGTATGAAAGTTTATTACCATGAATTTTCTGAATGAGCACCATATATTTTAAGACAGCATAATAGGTTTTTTTAATCTTATTATTTCTGGTAAAATGCTGATAAATAATTTTTTACCCTTAATTATAATTTTTTTTTGTAACGCAACATCGTTATCATATTTTTCCAAAATATCTCATTTAATCGTGATATCTCAATTTTTACCATAACATCTTTTATTACTGTATCTTCTAAAAATTGTCACTGAATGTAACATTCTTAATTTTTTGCAACAGCACTTATCAAATTTTACTATGGTAACAACAGATAACTTTGAAAGTTTATTATGAATAAAAAAGAAAATATTGATATTTTGAAAGGAAAAAAATTCCAATGAAATTAAATCCACGTAAAAACAAGTAATATAAAAAAAAATTTTAAGTCAATTCCTACTTTTTTTTCACTCTATTGCAGAAAGTCCTTTATAAATAATTTTCATTCAGTTTTTTAAGTTTATATGGTGCCATCTATTGGTATATATATGCAACTTAAATCTAAAAAAACTAAAATTAATTAATTAAATTTAATTACTGAGTTAATATTTGAAAAAGTGTATTAACATCAAGTGTCATCCACTACAAGTTCAAAAAATGTATTTGAGCATGGGTAGATGAATAAAAAGTATTTTATTAACGATTGAAAATTTGAACAAGATATATATAGGGAGAGGGTGAGCTAATAGAAGGAATTGAAAATATCACACAATAGCTGTATTCACAATATCGCTATTCAAATTTAACTACTACTGATTTAATTCTACTTATACCTTTGAAAGTTTAACATGAATAAAATAAATATTAATAATTTGAAGGAAAAAAAAATTCTAATGAAATTAAATTCACATAAAAAAAAAAAAATTCTCGCACAGCAGCTTTATTCACAAAAAACGCTTTTCAAATTTAACTACTACTGATAACTACTTATTGAATTCTACTGATATTTTTGAAAGTTTAATTATCAATAAAAGAAATATTAATACTTTGAAAGGAATAAAATTCCAATGAATTCAAATCCACGTAAAAAAAAAAATCTCACCCTATAGTTTTATTCACAATAGCGCTTTCAAATTTAACTACTATTAATAACTACTGATTTAATTCTACTGACATCTTTGAAAGATTAACATTAGTATAAGAAATATTAATATTTCATATTAATACTCCAGCATACAATTTTTAGAACGATTTTAGATTATTTAATTAATTAATTATTATTATAATTATTCTATTTGATAATTAATTATATTCATTATAACGTTAATATCAATAATTATTACAAGGGTAACTAACAATTAAAATTACTATTTCAGAATTATGTGTAGTCAATTTCGGTTTCATTTTTTAATGATATTGTAGTGAAGTAATTTATTCAACTCTAAATTAACTATTATGTAGAAGTATATATTAACAATTATAAAAAAATATAATTTAATTTATAAAAATATAATATTTCATTATTATATTCAAATTTTTTTGTATATTTGTTCATATTCTATATTCATAATTTCAACTATTGTAAGCAGAGCTTTAAACTTAACAAACCAATAGAATTTTCAGTCGTCTCCTAATTATAAAATATTCACGTAAAATCCGATAGAAAATGAAGAAAATACAGATAACTGACTAGAACTTTAAATTAACTGTAATGCAGATGTATATATTATAATTTAATTTATAAAAATATAATATTTCATTATTTAAAAATATAATATTTCATAATTATATTAAAATTCTTTTTGTATATTAAAATTATAAGTATATAACATGGTTTAGTAAATTAACTAAACCAAAATCCACAATTTCAACTGTTGTAAACAGAGCCTTACATTTAGCAAACCAACAGAATTTTCAGTCGTCTCTTCATTACAAAAGATTCACGCAAAATCCGATAGAAAATGAACAGAATACAGATAGCTGGCTGTACCGTTTTCTACCAATAAAACTAGGACTGATATAAAAGTTCAACTGTCTTGTATGAGGCGTACTCAAAAACGAGTGTCTTTCTGACAGCTATCATCGCGATACAGGCGCAACGAACTTGCAACTTCTTTCAGAAATGCAATAGATCTTCATCGGAAAGTAAATTCTCCCCCTTTCAACAGCAGCTTGTAGGTCCAACCATTGTGGTGTGTTAATTTACTCAACTTTAAATTAACTGATAAGTATATGTATATATTAGCAATAATAGTAAATAATAATTTAATTTATAAAAATATATTATTTCATAATTATATTAAAATTCTTTTTGTATATTAAACATACAAGTAAATAACATGATTTATTAAATTCACTAATCCATGATTCCCAATTTCAACTATTATAAACAGAACCTTACATTTAACAAACCAACAGAATTTCCAAATTTCTTCTCATTACTAAAGATTCATGCAAAATCCGATAGCTTGTAGGGTCCAACCATTGTGGTATGTTAATTTACTCAACTTTAAATTAAATGATATGTAGATGTACATATTAGCAATCATAAAAAATTATAATTTAATTTATAAAAATGTAATATTTCATGATTATAAATTCTTATTGTACATTAAACATACAAGTAAATAACATGGTTTAGTAAATTTATTAAACCACGATACCCAATTTCAACTATTGTAAACAGAAACTTATACTATGTTAACTGAATCTAGCGAGTCACCAGAATTTCCGAATTTCTCTTCATTACTAAAGATTCCCGCAAAATCCGATAGAAAATGAAAAGAATACAGACTGTACCGGTTTCTACCAAAAGAACTAGGACTGATATAAAAGTTCAGCTGTCTTGTATGAGGCGTACTCCAAAAAACAGTGCCAGACGAAACGAGTGTCTTTCTGGCAGCTATCATCGCGATACAGGCGCAACTTCTTCCAGAAATGCAATAGATCTTTCTCGAAAAGTAAATTCTTCTTTTTTGTCCCCTTTTCCGCAGCAACTTGTAGGGTCCAACCATTGTGGTGAGTTAATTTACTCAACTTTACATTAACTGATATGTAGATGTATATATTAGCAATCATAAAAAATTATAATTTAATTTATAAAAATATAATATTTAGGATTATATTAAAATTACTTTTCGTATATTAAAATTATAAGTAAATTACTTGTCTTTGTAATTTTATTAAACCAGGATTCCCAATTTTAACTATTCTAAACAGAAACTTATTCTATGCCAACTGAATCTAGCAAGCTAGCAGAATTTCCAAATTTCTCTTCATTACTAAAGATTCCCGCAAAATCCGATAGAAAATGAAAAGAATACAGACTGTACCGTTTTCTACCAAAAGAACTGGGACTGATATAAAAGTTCAGCTGTCTTGTATGAGGCGTACTCCAAAAACAGTGCCAGACGAAACGAGTGTCTTTCTGACAGCTATCATCGCGATACAGGCGCAACGGACTTGCAACTTCTTCCAGAAATGCAATAGATCTTTCTCGGAAAGTAAATTCTTTTTTGTCCTCCTTTCCGCAGCAGCTTGTAGGGTCCAACCATGTGGAAGGAGAAACTCAGAAGTGTAAAAGTAAAACTCGCTCCTCGAGATACTGAATGACTGAGCAACAGAAGAATGAAAGATAGTTGGTCGGAAGCAAGCTGACTTGAGAAAGGAGTGGCAATTTTTGTGAAGCTTGTGTTTTTGTATGATATTACGTTTCGCGAAGTTTGCTTATTGTTTTAAAATCTTGGGGCAGGCATTTCAAAGGCACTTCGGAGAGGCTTCCAAGCGAAAAGAAGATTTGCATTGGAATAAATTATGAAAAAAAAAATAAATAAAATAAATAAACAAATGCAATTTGTATGATAAACGATTTTCCGCCAATTGTTCAAACACATTCTTCATTTTAGGAGGATTGCTGGAGAAGTCTTCAGTTTCTGGGACTATTTTTAAAGTGGGAAGAGTAAATGTTTTACTGCAAATAATTAAGATGAAAAATTCAAACTATTCAGAATTAATTATGGTAATTCATATTTCGCTTTAAAAATAACTGTTGCATTCTGAAAATTACAGTCTGCTTGAATGCTGTTGAAAGTAAAAACATTTTTGCATTTGAACAGGTTATAAAAAAGAAATGCAATTTGTATGTTAATTGCTTTTCCTCCAAATGTTTAAACACGTTTTTCAGTTTAGATTAATGCATGTGGAAGTTTCAACTTATGTCTATGATTTTAATCGTTAAAAGCATTAAAATGTGTTTTAATACAACGATTTAAAAAATTTAAATTAATCTGCATACATTGTGATTCAAATAATGCATTTATAAAATAAAAGCTAAAGGAGAATCTTTAGAAAGAACTTAAGCGAAATTTTTTTTCATTATAATAAATTATGAAAAGAAATGCTTTAGTAAATTTGTACATAAATGATTTTTTGTTGATTGTGTAAACACATTCTTCGTTTTGGATTGATTACATGAGAAAAAAACTTTCTAAGACGTTTATTAAAATAGGAATCATTTATAGTTGCAAAAGTTAATAGTTTATAATAACGTTTTATATTAAAAATAGGAATCCTTAACAGTTGCAAATAACTTAACTTTCGAAAATTCAAACGTTTTATTGCATACATTATTTATTACCCATAAAATTATGGGCTTCGTTTTGTATGACTTCTTGATTACTTTCAAAATTTCTTAATAGTTTATTTTAATTTCTTCCGCGTGCTAATAATTATATAATAAATTAATTAAACAATATAAAATCTTTCTAAAGATGGTCTGGTAAAGAAGTAAAGACAATTTCCTTTCAAAGTGAAAATGTGATTTTTCAAGAAAAGAAAATCGGTTGGAATGCCATAGTCTTTTATTTCTTAAGATTGCTATTTTGCGTTATGTTCTTACATTAAATTTTAAATTTCATGTTTAGCCTGCCCAGCCTATTATATATATATATATATATATATATATATATATTAGTGCTAAAGTGCAGAAATCAGGTATTCTACAGATTATCTAGGTAATGAACAGATAAGCTAGGGTGATTGTTAAAGTGCCAAAAATTGTTTCATTTTTTACATTACCTAAATAATCTGCACATTACCTACTAGGCCCTCGTTAAAGTGCAAAATAGATATTTGTTAGTACAACAGCAACGTTTGTGTGCACTTAAATTAACATGATGTTATTTATTTATTTTTCGCTATGTAAAGAATCAAGTTAATGCAAAATAATCAACATATTAGTTAATAGAATCAATCATCAATCGATTAAAAAGCCATAATACAAAGGATCAAACTGTTTTAAATATTATTACAATTAAGGAAATGAATTAGCAAAAACTTATGATAAAAGTATACTTACTTTTTAGTACATTCTAAAGATTGGTGACAATTTGAATTACATAGCAAATGAATTTTGCGACAAGCACACCTATTTGTGGTACATCTAGATTTGCTGTCACATTTTGTGAAACCCAAGGGATTGTTTTATTGCTGTTTGACGTAAAGATATTTCTACAGCAGAGACATCTTTTGTTAAAAATCTCTCTTTGCAAACAATGAATTCAGATGAAAACAACCAAGACGCTGGAAAAATCAGGATGTTTAAAAGTGCGGGGAGAGGAGGAGTACTAAAAAGTAATGAGAGAAACAAACATTTGAATTTTAACGATACGGAAGCCGTTAATGTGCACATTATCTAGTTAAAATGTGGAAAACTCTTGATTCTACACGTTAAATTAGCAAATCAGTTAATCTGCAGATTAACTATGTAATGTGCACATTAACGGCTATCGAGCTTTAGTGGTAACATATAAATATTTTTATTTCACATTTTGGTTTATTTGTTTGAGATTATGAAGGAAAATCTTTCACTTCATACAGAATGTAGAAGATTAATTTGCATTAATTTAAGATTAAACTCATTTGTAAGGACAATTTTTAAAAGGATAATTAAATATTGCAGTTTTGAACTACAGTTCTTTATGATTATGTTACTAGAATTTCGCTAAAGTTCTTATGACTTTTATGAGATATTCATGAAATTTAGATTATTTTTATACGAAAAATAAACCTTTTAAAAAAATTGTAGCATATTTGCAAAATACATTTTAATACATCTTTGTATCTAGGGTTTCATAAAATATGTTTTCTTTGCATTTCTAGATGCCATTCTTCCTCAAGTTCTTATAATGCACGTACGTGGTAGTCGATGGTGAAGTCTTATACAGGTAATGAAGCACTATAAATACATATTTTATTCATTGTGTTGAAATATTCAAAAACAAAACCATTTCAAGAGCTTTTAAAAACTAGAATTGCGTAAATGAAGATTTCTTAATTCTTAATTTTTATTCATTGATTTATATTAAAAACAAATAGCGAACAATGAAAATAAAAAATGAGGGCGGTCTGCGTATACTGCTTTTGATTTGTTTAATGGGACAGGAACATATTTCCACTTAGTAGTTTTTAAGTATTAGTATGAGTAATTAATTATTTTAGAAATAAACGGAAAAACATTTTTTTTTAATTCTGAACAATTCTTGTAAACAAGATTGAAGTGATGGTAACAGGGATCAACAGGATTGAAATTTATCTTTGAGAAATAATGCACAATAACACGTTTTTTTCTTGTGTTGTTTAGAAACATAGAAATTATCATATATACATATAAAAAGTTTTCACAGTTGTTTGCATTTAACTTTCAATACAATACACAATATAAAAAAGAGAGATACTAAATGTAAAAAAAAAAAGATTAATGAGGCATTGGCACATAAAAAAGTAACACCTTCAAGAGATATTTATTAGAAGCACATTATTTATTATAATTTTTAGTACAAAGTTTGTGCAAAAATATTCTGATTCTCAAGTGGCATTTGGCAGAAAATGTAATAGACAATGAGCAACTATGAATCTTCTGATTCTGATAATCCTAAAGAATTTTTTTTTCAAAACTTATGGCTTGTTATAAAATGTAACAATATATAAAGACAATATTGGGAAAAGTAGTAAATATATTGATGTCAAATATTATACATATATTAAAATCTTTCTTTTAAAAGGATTATTAAAATTTTTCATTTGGAACTTAATGCTTACTTGAAAACTTACTATAGTTATAGTTTCAATTTATATGCATTTACTTTAGTCAAAAGTCTAAAGAAACTCACGAAATGATACAAAAGAGCCCATGATAATACATTTTACTTCACATATCAACGTCGAAAATATTTTTACTATAATATTTTATGTATTTATTCTATCTTATATGTTGGTACATATAGATAATAAATAAGTTAACTCAGTAGAATAGGATTAATTAAGTCTTGAAATTTTTTCAAGAGTTCACATTACAAGACATAAATTCCTTATATAATAAATTACATATAAATGAATTATTAGACATAAATTACATATACCTTTTATGTATCTAATTCCTGTTTTTTAATTTTTCCTCTTTGTATATTCTATATTTTTGTACTTTTAAAACAATTCATCATCTGAGATATTTTATGAATTTTCTACAAGAACTAAACTGAGTCTTTTGACAAAATAACATACACAGTATAATAATTGCTTTGATGGTTGTTTCATATTTAATTTTTGTTTAATTGTTTTACTGAGCAAAGAAATAGGTAGAATTCAAGTAGGGTCAGGCTGGTTGGTAAATTTCAATATGACACACAAGAGAATTTATTGATTTGAGTTTTTTTTTTATTTTTTATAAAGTTAAAAATGCAATAAATAACTAAAAAAAGTTTAATTCAATTTGTCACTGAGAAATATAGTTAAATCATTTAATAGCTAAAGTGAATTTTCTACTTTAAAAAAAAAAAGAGGTAATGTATTATAATAGAAATAAGAAATCCATTTGAACATACAATATATAAATATTTTTATATTAGTTTACTGATTTGAGGTAATCGCCGGAGAGATTTTTATTTTTATGTTTCAAGGGTAAAATAAACTAATGCAATTTTGTGGTCACCTTACATCTAATGACGTAAAAATGAAATTTATAACATACAATTGTTATGCAATTTATAACGTGTGATTGCTAACAATCTATGTACATCCTATAATAGTGAATTCACTCAAAATCCGTAATGTATTATAAAAGAAATCCATTTAAATATATAATATAAAATATTTGCATATTAGTTTACTGATTTGAGGTAATCGCGGAGAGAGTTTAACTTTTATTATTTGAGGGTAAAATCAATTAATGGAATTTTGTGTTCACCTTGCATCTAATGACATACACATGAAATTTATAACATGCAATTGCTAACAATTTAAATATATCCTTTAAAAGTGAATTCACTCAAAAGCAGCAATGTATTATAAAATAAATTCATTTCAACATACAACATAAAAATATTTTTAATGATTTGAGGTAATCGTCGGTGAGATTTTTTTTTCATTTATTATTTCGTGGGGTAAAATTAACTAATGCAATTTTGTGTTCACCGTGTGTCTAATGACATAAAAATGCAATTTATAACATGCAATTGCTGACAACTTAAGCATATCCTTCAGTAGGGAATTCTTTCAAAAATCGTAATGTATTATAAATGATATCCATTTAAACATATAATATAAAATATTTTTTATAATAGTTTACTGATTTGAGGTAATCACCGGAGATATTTTTACTTGTATTATTTCGAGGATAAAATCAACTAATGCAATTTTGTGTTCACAATGTAACTAAGGACATAAAAATATAACTTATAACAAATAATCGCCAAGGCTTAAACATATATTTTAACAGCAATGGAGCCATTTAAAGATAGTGATGTATAAATCATTTTAATTGGAATCTGCTCTTGCAATGTTGCTCCAACAGCCAATTTCTTCGAAGGCCATCGCTGTCTTATGGTAGTGGTTTCATTTGTGAAATGTACTTCATTACGGATACTGTCATCGTGCATTTCTATCGGCGATATTCGGAGAAGACAATATAATCGATGCATTGCGGTTCCACATAAGCTGGCCCTGAGGGCTGGCACACAAAAATTTGATTGCCTTAGTTCTGTGGCGATAAGTCTCCGAAAATGTGAAAGGTGAGCGGAAGGAAGGGAAGTTAAAGGGTGGGTCCTTTACCTCCACTTTTTCATTCTTCTCTTTACTTTTGCTAAGTTCGGGGTTGGCCCGTTTAGATTACCGTCGCTGCTTTAATTCGTGAAAGAGAATTGGGCGGGTGTTGCAGATCCCCTTTAACCTTTTCTTTTATTAACTAGAAAGGTGACTTTTGTCATCGATTAAGATGAATATAATGACCTTATAATCGATTAGATTGTAGCGTTGTTAAATCGTCGCCTTTACGCCAGTTTATGGCCCAAATTCCAACGCCAGAGCAATTTCCTTTTTGCGCTCCGAGGGATAAACCGATTGTCGTGGGGAGGGAAGTGCATTTTCAGCGTTTGATAAGGCGGGACGCGAAAGAAAGGGTTCCGGAATGCCAGGAATTTGGGAGTTCGTGAGCCATCGGAGGAATTAAATGCCGGATGGATATCCATCACCCACCACCACTTGACACGTTTGGTAGACTGACTGCAAAAAGTTGCAGACAGATTTCTTTTTTTGCATTCCAGGAGATAGAAAAAGGGTATTTTTGAAGGATTCAGTGTCAGGACATGTTCTCCTTAATGCCATCCGTGTATTTAAGCCTTTATATGCAACGGAATTTTTTTTAATATTATACGTATAATTCGGAAATATATTATATATCAATCTGTGTATTTAAAAATACATTTTTGTGTGTGTTTTCCATTAAACAAGAGTGTTACTTTTTTTTTCTGGTGTAGAAATGCACCAGAAAAAAGATTTGTGTAGGAATACACCATGAAAGTAGTTATTTATTTCTTTGACGATTTCTAGCAATAGTTTTAATTTAGAAGAAAATTCATAAAGCCATGGCAGTCCACTATATATGAAAGACACTCTTTTTACAACAGCCAAGTTATGCACTTTTTATACAAAACGGTGACTTTACTTACTTCCAATCCACACCTAAGAATACTACGAATTATGATGCAGTGCAATGATGCTATATAACTAAAATAAGCATGAGTGAAACGAAAAGTATACAAAACAAAATAACCGATGGTTATAAACATGATACGAAAAATGTAATATGGTATGGTATACAATAATTTTCACCTAGGGAGTATAAAATTACTTTTCTTATACAAAAATATTATGACAAATATTTCAAAACAAAATAACAGCAAATTTCGTAACCTAATTACCTTCTGACTTAATCAATCATGTTTCCTTAAGACTATCCACAGGAAAGTCTCATAGCCTTTGCTACTTACATTGGCATTTCGTTCATATGATTGTTTAATAATTCTAAAGTATTTGTATTCGCATCTGAATATTCAGAATATCTCTCCTCCACAATTTGAAAACGGAAATATCTCTTTTTCTCAGAATTCGGATTTTATATTCTTCTATTACTGAATTACCCAAAAAGGTACGAAACTTAAAAATCGGAATTTTTTAGAATTTCCTAGAATTTTCTATATAGGCATCAATACCCTCTCATGCATGTGTTTGCGGATTAAATACTTAATCACTGACAGTTATATTAATAAACTTACACCAAGTTTTCATTTAGGTTCATCAACTGTTACGAGAATTTTTAAACACCTATTTGGTAAAAAATGAAAATTATTAGAGCACTTCAAACATAATCACGAGAAAAATATCAATTAATGAATCTTTGCTTGCATACATATTTCATGTTAACACATGTAGGACATTAAAATGCTCTTTTGTGTGCTCCAATAGAAACTCAGCGAATCAGAAACTGGAACTTTTTCATCAGCTTGTAACACGCCATGAGAAGAATGGGAAGTTAAACAGTATTTCTTTCAGTCTCCGCGAGATTATTTGAAAAAGAAAAGATATTTCCCTCCCCGTAATGCTTCTTTTTCTTTCGGTCATCGGAAAGTAAACCCTCTTCCTTGTTTACTCTTCTAACATCATTGGGGATGTTTGTGAATCACTTCGTTTGCTTTCATAAATCTTTGCTGTTACCATCGCTTGTTTTATTTCATCAGTCACTTTTCATCGTTAGTCAGTTTCTCAAATCGTTTCTTCTCATCTCTTTTCAGTTTGTCATTTTGTTTCGGTTTTTCCTCATAAAAGAACAGAGGAGAGAAGAGATTGAAATAACAGCTGCGAAATAATAAAAAAAGAACAGTTTGTATCAAAATCCCCCGATACGCACTATTTATTTTCTTACTTTTTAACTCATCGATGGTAAACTACGAAGGATTGTGTAACCAGTTCAGTAGTAAGAAATTTTTTTTTACAGATTAGATTTATATTGACGCATGTGAAATTAACTCCTTGTTTTATAATCTTCTTTGAAAAGGTCCGGAAGATTACTAACGTGGAAATAAACGAAATACGTACTATTTTTTCAAACATCGTATTTCGATTGGTGCATCAATATTCATTGAATTATTTAGTCAAATCCTTTCCGATTTTTTTCCGAAATAAAAAAAGCTCTAATTTTATATACTTTACAAGTAAAAGTGATAAATTGAATGTGTAATTCAGTAAAGAGCCAAAATTTTGATTCATTTGAACACATTTCAAATAAATTTTTCAGTTATATTTGTATCATTACAAATTTATTATCATTTACAAAATGCATTAAATAAGACAATTTAACATTTAACTGTTGTTAAATGTAAAACTCAAATCTAAAATTGCAATTTTCAATGTATGTTTCAAAGGCAGGTATTTACAGTATTAAAAATAAAACCAAAACCCATTAATTTGTCTGAAATTCATACTGTTTTTTGCCCATTGAAATACATTCGATAAACTTCTAGTTAAGCATGTGTATACACAATTGTTTTAAACCAGTGCCTTTCAAGCAAATTATAACCAGTAATTTTTTGGTAATTTTTATTTGAAAGCAAAATAAAGCACAAAAATCTAAAAATGTCGAAGCTCATCGAGAATAAGGATCTTTACCCGTTCATTTTTCTCTAGAAAATGGTTATACTGAAATAAAACAGATAATAAATCTGATATTTAACTTCAACAACATTTTAAATAAATTTCAGTATCGTTCAGGCAACTGGCACATTTCTCAAAATTTTAGGTGAAATATTTTTCAAAACAAAATTAGTGGAACTAAAATACAAAAGGCTAACGGAGAATAAAAAATCTTCAACCGTTCATTTTTTCTCTTGAAAATGATTAGATTGAAAGACAACAGTCAATAAATCTGACATTTAATCTCCAACATTATTTTAAATAAATTTCAATATCTTTTAGGCAACTGGTACGTTACGTAAAATATTAGACACATTTTTTTTCCAAGACGAAATTAAGGAAACCAAAATACAAAAGGCTAATAGAGATTAAAAATCTTTAGCCGTTCATTTTTCTCTAGAAAATAATTAGATTGATAGAAAACAGTTATAAAATCTGAAATTCAATCTCCAACAATATTTTAAATAAATTTCATGCAACTGGCACGTTTCGTAAAATTTTAGATGAAATATTTTTCAAAACAAAATTAGATGAACTAAAATACAAAAGGCTAATAGAAAATAAAAATCTTCAACCATTCATTTTTCTCTAGAAAATGATTAATGCTAAAGGAAAACAGTCAATAAATCTGATATTTAATCTCCAACAATATTTTAAATGTATTTCAGTATCTTTCAGGCAACTCGCACGTGTCTTAAAATTTAGATAAAATACTTTTCCAAGACAAAATTAAATGCACTAAAATACAAAAGATGTCAAGACTGCGACAACAAAAACTTCCTTGGTTCATTTTTTTCCTCAGAAAGGGATTAAACGATATTCAAAGAAGACTGTCCTAAAAATCCGCCATTTCATGTCCAACAATGCGTTGGATAAATTTCAGTATCTTCTCGCCGAAGCCTCTTCTGTGTCGCCTCCATTGTCCTCCGATCCATCATGCCTTTGGGAAGAGCTGCAGTGATTCGAAACTGGGCCACGGATGAGCAGCAACCTCAATTACTGACAGGTGTTCCCTTGCTGTAAGCCCCGTTATTCGTTTCCAGTCGGCTTAGAAATCAGTGGAGCGTTAGGTTAGCCTGACGTGATTCCTGCACGCTTCCGGAATCATCATCTGGGGAAATAAGCGGAAAAAAAAAGGGAGAGAGGACTTTTCAATTATCTGTTAGCGGCCTTTTAACTGAAGATTTGTGGAGGTGCTCATGTTAGTTCCCTTGTGGCCAAGTACCTGACTTCCATTCCAAAACATTGCCCAACAAATTATTGGAGCTTATTTTCTAAGTTTGTTTAAAGCAAGTAGTAGTAGTAGAAAATTGTGGTAAAAAGGATTGTTTCTTATAATAGGATTTGCAAGATTTGTGGCTTTGTGGTAATGTGCACAATTAGATCGCAGAATATAATTCTCTGACACTGCCCGTTGCATTTACTGTTTTCAGAAACGAGAGATTTCACTTTTTTTTAATATGTTTATAATCATTGTCTGTTCTTTCTATACTGAGGCGGCCTGATGACCAATTGGCTGCGCTCTGGCCTTTGGTACCGCAGGCTTCAGACTCGAATTTTGGTGGTGGCAAGGATGTTTGTTAGTGGTTCGGAAGGGGTCCTGATAGCCGAATGACTAGCGTTCTGGTGCTCGGTGCCACAGACTTCAGGTTTGAATCCTGGCGGTGGTATGGATGTGTATAGTGGTTCGCAATCCACTTTAAACCGTAGGTACCGCCCTAATATGACTATAGAGCGTTGTCCTCCATAGTGCCTCAATTCAATTTCACCGTATCATTGCCAAACTGTATAGGATCAACTCAGCTCTAGGCATAGTGATGTGGTGTGGTGTAGTAATAGTTCGGTAGTAGTGATAGGTAGCGGTTCGTAAATCCACGCAGTATTGCTAGTGGTTCGGAATCCACGTTAAACTGTAGATTCCGGTGTAAATAGCCTAAAGTGTCCGAAAAATGGCCGTTGAGTGACAAACCAAACCTTCTATATGGTATGCTTTTTGGTTTCACCCATGATTAGGTTAGTTACATAGTACCATATAACATTTTTTTTTCTTTTCTGTATTATAATCCATTGTACTTCTGTAAATGAAATTATTTTAATTTAATTTTTATTATAATTATTATTATTTTCCCAACCTATCTTTTTAAACTGGTTATAGGGCTATATAGCCCTGGGTACGAGAGTGATGTGAAGAGTAAAGTAAAATAAAGCCTGACTGGTGGGAGGTTTTCGGGTTTTTCTCCCATACGACATAAAAATGAGGGGTAATTGCATCCTCTTTGCCCATCGGTGGGTTATTAGTTGCGTGGGTTATTCCATCGTGAGTTATTCGTGGTTGTAGTTATAGTACATAAGTGGAACACAAAGTGTATCTCTGGTAAAAAAAAATCTTAGGAGGAAAACAGAACATAAAGTTACTGTATATACATTGCAGATCGGAGATTAAACCCAGAGTTGAGGGTCTTATCTTCGATTCCCATTTGTTTTATTCCCCTTCAGATTCGGCTTTGGAAGTGTTCCTTCCAAAATGCTGTGCTACCATAAATAAACTTTAGCCCATTAAAGTAGTGTCCGTTGTGAAGTTATCAAATTTCTAGGATTTCTTATGTTGAAGTTTGCATGCATAAATGTTTTTGTGTTGGAAGGAAAGCACTTCATAAATTAAAAATAAGAAATAATTATGCAAAATAATTTAATTTATTTTTTTTATTTTATTGACCTGATAAAGAAATGTCTTTTCCAGTATTCCAGTGTGAATCTTAAGGATACAAAGGTGATATTAATTAACGAAATATAATTTTAGGCACTGAGATATAAAATAGCAAAAATGTATAAATTAAGTGGTTTTAAATTAACAACAATTGTGTTTTTGGCAATGTAGTATAATTTTTTTTATTTAAAATTGATGTAAAAAAGTATAATTATATAAAAGTAAAAATATTTTATACAAAGCGAATAAAAAAAAAAAGGAAAATTTTCTGGAATATTCTAAATATATTCTAAAAAAAAATAAAAGAATAAATAAAATATATCATATATTTGAAATAAGAATCTAGGTAATAATGTATAATATTTGTTTTCACTGTAGTCTACAGTTTTTTTTCTAAATCGAAAATCGTTATATATGTATATATATATCACTCGTTATATATAAATATTCTGGTACATTCTAAAATTATTTTAACATATTCTAAAGACATTATAAAATGAATAAATGAAAAATATTATATATTTGCGAAAAAAATTTAGATAATAATGTATGATAGTATTTGTTTTACTGTCTGTCTGGAGTTTTTTTTTTTTTTCTAAATCGAAAATCGTTATATATATATATTATATATATATATATAGATCGTTATAAATAAACATTCTGGAATATTTTTAAAAATATTCTAAAAATAAAAAATTATTCTAGAAAGAATAAATGAATAATATCATATATTTGCAATAAAAATTTAGGCAAAAATGTATAATGATATTTGTTTCTACTGTCTGTTTAGAATTTTTTTTCTAAATCAAAAATCGTTATATATATATATATATTTATAAATAAACATTCTGGAATATTTTTAAAGTACTATAAAAAAAAAAATTATTCTAAAAAGAATAAATGAAAAATATCATATATTTCGTAAATAAAAATTTAGGTAATAATGTAGGCTAGTATTTGTTTTTACTGTCTGTTTAGAGCTTTTTTAAATCGTAAATCATTATATATGTATATATATCGCTCTTCTTTCATAAAGAAAAGAACAATAAAAACTAATTTAAAAATTAAAAGAAAAACAATTTAATAAACTCCTTTGAAGAACGAATAGAATACGATGCTATCCATTGCTCCATAAAACCAAAGTTTTCCTGCTTAAATAGATCGAAATCAAATAAATACAAAAATATCTTTGAGACCGAAAACTTCCAATTTTGCTTTTAGTCTTCACAATAAAGTTCTGAAGTCAACTTAGTTCCTGACGCCCACTTCGGATGCATATAATTAATTAGCTTCCATCGATTTTCGTTCAACAACTGTTTATGTGAAACGTAATTACAGTTTTTCGATGTGCTGGAAAAAGTTTTCGAGAAATAAAATTAAAAGAATCAATGAAACGCGAAAGGTAATTTTACATTTTAAAGGTTCATTATTAAAGTCAAACAATTTTTTTATTTATTTTAATAATTGGATACGCCTGTTTGGAATAAAGTTATGTGTTTATTTTTATAATTAGAGAGTTAAAACTTAATATCAGTTGTTTTTTCAGACCTGATAATGTCACGCGAGAATTATATTTTTGTTATTTGTTATTTGTTGGAAAATAAGGAACGGTTAAATTACTGGAATGTAATAATAAAGATATTAACTCTTAAGGTAATATGATATAACATTTTTTAACAGCAAAATGAATAACAGTTTCTTTGCTGTTGTTTACTTTTCTTTTACTTTTATCACTGTTATTTAATTTAAAATAAATAAATTTCTATTTGGGAAATTATTATTAAGAAGTATAAATAAGAAATAGATATTTAATGTTATAACTTCGGTGAAAAAACCAGTGAATTTTAAAAACGCGTAAAATATAAACGATATTAAAACTTAATATCAGTTGTTTTTTCTGACCTGCTAATGTCAAGTGAGAATAATATTGTTCGTTATTTATTATTTACTGGATAATAGTGAAAGGCTAAATTATTGAAATGTAATAATAAAAATATTAAATCATAAGGTAATATGATATAGCATTTTTTTACTTAGTTTACCAGCAAAATATATCAACTTTGTTGTTGTTTGCTTTGATCCCAGTTATTTAATTTTAAATTAATAAATCTCCATTCGGGAAATTATTATTAAGAAGTATAAATAAGAAATATATATTTTATATTATAACTTCAGTGGAAACTAGTGAATTTCAAAACGTGTAAAATATAAACGATGTTAAAACTTTAATATCAGTTGTTTTTTCGGACTTGCTAATGTCACGCGAGAATTATAGTGTTCGCTATTTATTATTTGTTGGAAAATAAGGAAAGATTAAGTTATTGAAATGTGATAATAAAAATATTAACTCTTAAGGTAGTATGATATAACATTTTTTTACATAGTTTACCAGCAAAAAAAAAACATAGTTCTTTGTTGTTGTTTACTTTTTCTTTTACTTTTTTTTATCCCAATTATTTAATTTGAAATAAATAAATATCCATTGGGAAATTATCGTTAAGAAGCATAAATAGGAAATAGATATTTTAACATAAAAGTTAAAATAAATAAAAGTTATAACTAATTTCCATTCGGGTAATTATCGTTAAGAAATATAAATTGGAAATAGATACTTTCACATAAAAGTTTAAAATAAATAATAGTTATAATATAAATTTCCTTTCGAGTATCGTTAAAAGTATAAATAGTAAACAGATGTTGTAACATAAAATATCTTTTTCCTATTTATACTTCTTAACGATAATTTCCCAAAGAATGGAAATTAATTAATTTTATTTCTTTTTTTATTTTATTATTTTAATTATTTATTTATTTTTATTATATACATTATTTATTTATTTATTTTATTAAATATACTATTTATTTATTTTATTTTTATTTTATTATTTATTTATTAATTTTATTATATTTTTGTTATTTATTTAATTTATTTTATTTTATTATTTATTTATTTTATTTTAAATAACTGAAAATCAGTGAATTTTATACATGTAAAATTTAATTTCTACATTCAACAAGACACATTAAAGCTATTGATTTCAAATTGCATTTAAATTGGTGTTTTAGAAAATCAGAGGTCCTTTCATTTTCATTTATTTGTTAAATAATTAAATCGGTATTTATTGTTATAATATATTAATAATTATTGAATTATTACTATCATTAAATCTAAAACTTTTCTTTAAAATAATACTTCACCTTCAAGGATTTTGATAAAACTTTCATAAAATAAGAAAAATACAATTTTCATTTAATCATACAGTACTAATTTGAAAATACAGTCATGCGAATTTTTTAAATATACCCCTGAAATTGCTTTTAAATCGCTTAGATTCAACTTCATTGTATTGCTTATCATAAGAAAAGCCATACAAATTTCTAAGTGGTAATACCTGTTTCCTCTCCAGATTAATTAGGAAATTTGATATGGTGATTTGAATCTATCCAAGACAAGGGATTTGAGATTATTTATAGGAACTTTGCATAGCTGTATTTTTAAATGAAGTTCACAGGGTTAAATAAAATTGAAATCTTAATATTAACAAAGGTTACTTACGTGCCGAATTTTTATCAAAACTGGAGATTGCGTGGTTAAATTCGTGTAGTGATTTAACACAAAAGAATACACAGAAGCATCTTTATAATTAAGAAAATAATTTTTATTAGTGAATAGAAATTCAGAGTTTTATTTCTATTAATATCCCTTTCGCTCTCAAAGAAATAGGTAATTGTTACTGAGTCTTTATGGAAATGATGCTAATTGAATCCATTTGTTTGAATTTGTTCAAGAGGAAAAAAAAGTAACTACAAAACTGTAATTGAAGATGGCTCATTGAAACTAAATTATCCTTAAAAGTACTAGAATGATTAATTTATTATTTCCGTAACCACATTTTTAGAATTGCTTTGTTTGTGTAAATTCTTCAATTGTTAATAATCTCTATCGCATTAGATATAATGAACATAAAGTCCAATCTATTTTACCAATACATTTTTTATTAAGATCCAATTACCATAACAATTCAACTTGCAAAATTGCATAATTTCTACACAAATAAAGCATAAAAGACTTCTTTTTCTTATTATAAATTATCTTAAATTTATGATTAATTTATTAACATCACACTTTTAAAAAGTACCCTTCATTTTTAATTAAATTATTTTGTTCATTACCTTGTTTTACCTTTATTTTGTTAAATAATTGTTTTGCGCAATTAACGTTGCATTAAACTTAATGTGGTTGTTCATTTATTCTATGTATATGGCGGCATTCCTTCATTATAAAGTTCAACTAGCGAAATTGGAAAAATTTTTGGCTAAATTATGTAAATAAAAATCCTTTTTAAATGTTTCTGAATATAAATTATTTTATAATTATGATTCAATTATTAATTATTAGCGTCACACTTTTCAGTGTTCTTTTTTAATTAAATTATTTTGTTCCGATTATCTTTATTTTAAATTTATTTTTTAAATAACTGTTTTGCACACTCTATCTTGCATTAGACTTAATGGTTATTCATTTATTCTGCATATATGACGACATTCCTCCATTACAAAATCAAGGGTGTAACATTGTAAAATTTCTAGGCTAAATAAAGTAAATAAAACTTTATTTTAATTGTTTATGAATATAAATTATTTTAAAAAGTAGATTAATTTATTAATTATTAACATCACACATTTCAAAGTACCTTCCTTTTAATTAAATTATTTTGCTCTTATTACTTTTATTTTTTTAAATAATGGTTTTGCTCACTGTATGTTACATTAGACTTAATGGGTATTCATTTGTTCTACCTAGATGGCGACATTCCTTCGTTACAAATTCAGCTTTCAAAATTGTAAAATTTCTATGCTAAATAAAGTCAACAAAACTCTTTTTTAATTGTTTCTGATTATAAATTATTTTAAAATTATGATTAACTTATTAATTATTAACATCACACTTTTCAAAAGTACTTTTCTTTTTAATTAAATTATTTTGTTCTTATTACCTTTCTTTTATCTTTAATATTTTGAATAACTGTTTTGCGCATTCTATGTTGCATTAGACAATGGTTAAACCATTTTTTCTCTACGTAAATGGCGGCATTCCTTCATTACGAATTAATTCACCGAATAATGACATTGACCGAACTGCGCTGATTCCAGTCAGAATAAAGAACACAAATATCTTTTTTAAATGCTTCCGGATCGCATTTTTTCCCTTTATACCGGAATGAACCTTGAAAGTCCAACGAAAAGCGAAATGCTCCTTTTCTGAGGTTAAAATCGCCTTCAAGCTGTGTCACCGGACTTTCTTTTGAGCAAATTTATTTCCTTTCTCAGCAAATTGCCTGAGACATCTCCCTTCTCATTCTTCAATTTATTTCACCACGTTTCCCTCGTCCATTTTTTTTTTCTTTTTTCGTTCTTGTAGTAGACTCTTTGCGAAAGGATTCAATAAAGTTGCTGTTACATATGCAACAGAAAAGGCTGGGGAAAACATACAAAATAAGGAGCACTAAAGATAGAAGGGGATTGTATCCGTGTGCTAATGAATGTTTATTCCCTTTTTAGAGAATTTCTACTTCTTTTGAATTTGAAAACAACTTTTTTTTTATTATTCTAATCTAACCCCTTTGTATACCAAATTAACAAAAATCCTTATTTGCTTTTATAATCCTTGCCTTTTTTCGATTTTATTCAACATCGGACAAAAAAGAGTACTATACTATTATTACCAGATATACTACTGGAATGTTATAAAAGGATGGAGTTAAAAGTTCTCCATTTATCTCCACCCTTTTATAGTATTTCATTTATGTCGCAAACCCACTGATTGATCATGAAGAAAACACATTATTTTCGGATTATTACATTATTATAATGTCGTGTATTATTATTTACAATAATAATACACGACATACATTATAATAATATTTGCGATAATAATACACGATACATTATTATATATCGTGTATTATTATTGTAATATTTTATTTTAAGACCTGCGAACTCACAAATGTGAGATATCTAAAAATTTTAGATAGTTGAAAGTAAATAACTGTATTTTGTCAAGCAGGTTGTATAAAGTTTATAACTAAAAAGTATTTGCAATCTTACTGGTTTTCAACTTTACCTCGTTTCTGGTGTTTATTTTACATACAAAACATAATAAACAACGAAAAATTAACTAGAAAATGTCGAGACTTACATAATGTTTGCTAAGTTTAAAGCATATTCTTAATGTAATTATAAATGTATTATATAACTGTAACCGTAAAGAGAGCGTAATGAGTTGGCAACTGTGAGAGTGTACTGTGTGAAAAGCAGTGTAGAGGTAGACATAGTGGATGATGCTTGAATAAATTAAAAATACTGTAAAATGGTTGGCATTTATTAATTAGAAGAGCTTTTTTTTTTTTTTTTTCGAATTAAAAAATAATTAACAAAATAAATAAAACTTATCAAAGCACCCTTGATCCATGTTTTGATACACTTTAAAGAATGTGGTGCATTAAAAATATTTGTGATTCTTCCCATGAAAGAGTTCTTTAATTTAAATGGAGCAATTGATTCCTTTGGACAAAATTGATGCAAAATGTGAGCTGTTCGCAACTCCCTGCTTTGCCCAAATCGAATCATTGCGTAATCGAACACATGGTGCTTCTATCCTTTCCTACCCTGCCAACTTTACGACCCTGCGTAACAAAACCCAAGCCCGCTCACTCTCTTATTTGTACTAGGATATATCCTTTCAGGTCCATTTGCTACCCGTACCCTTTTGGTCAACTGCTAAAGATCCATTTGAAGTAAGAACTCCCATTCTTGTAACTTTATATCCAGGTTGCTATGGCAACTCCTACAGAAAGAAGCCTGAGTTTTTAAAAGTCTCGGAACCAGATGACGTTAGATATGCATTAAAAGCACTAGAAAAGTAATTTTTTCTTTAGTTGACAGGGATGTCAAGGACAGGAGAGTGGCCTTTGCTAAAGTGGCCATTTTGAGAAAACTTTAAAATTACGCGAAGGCGATTCCCTTTTGAGGTGTGTGTAATCTTTTAAATACATTTTTCTGGTAGATTTCAAAAGATTTTGCACGTATAACTTTAAAAATAAAAACTTTTTCTCGAGAAATAACCAAAACGTAAAACAACTGTCTCTTTTAGAAACATTTGTCTTTTGGTACAGAAAGAAAAATAATTTTTATCTCTTTCTTAAATAAAAAAAAAGATGTGAATCCATTCATAGACTACCTGCTGAAAGGTTGGTAAAGATAGATAATTAAAAGACTTTTTGTTGGACTATGTTCTAAATAATAAACATTTAAATTGTACATGCATACACACTTGGATATGGGTATGCATACTTTAAAAAATAATTCGTTTCTTATGAAACCTATTGTTATTTAAGTAAAGCCAGTATTGTAGTGTATGCAGGTTTAATTCCTTTTAATTAACCGTGCATTTTAGCTGTTTTTATTATTACATATTTAGCTACTTTTAGATACCAGATTCATCCCGTATTGGTGAATGGTTAAAAAGACAAACAAAAATATCTAGTGAAGTATTTTGGGGTTTTGCTGTGTGTAGACAAGAAAATGTAGGGCATGTACTCCTAATAATTCTCTCGAAAAGAATAGCCCATTAAATAACTGAAATAACAGTTCTTTAGATAGAACAAATGGGTCCTGCTGTGAAAACTCAGCTTGGATCTAACTTGTGGGGAATAAGATTTTACCCAAAAAAATCTGTTCCAGTAGTGTAAGTCGGACATCATTGAAAAATAAAGGGATTAACAAAAACTTTCAAGGGACTTTTAGTAGTGACAGTTTGCATGTTTGTATAGAGTGAAAACCTAAAACACTCTAGTCCCCAAATCAAATGAAATGCTCGCACATACTGTCACATCTAACTCTGAATCCCTTAATTCGATTCGATATGTTAACTATGCGCGACTAATCACAAAGCAGCAAGAAATGCAGGGAATGTAAAGCAATCTGCTTCCTCAAATCGATGGAATTCTTTTTTAAAGTTCCATTTATTTCAAATAAATGCAAAAAGATAAGAAGCATCCATGTAATAGTGTTAAAATATAGGTAGTTATCGATATAAATAGTCATCGATGTCGAAGTATCGATATAGTAGTCGAAATTCAATACTGATTTAGAACTTTCTGTGAAAAAAACTACCTGGAATTACTTCCACGAGTAAAGATCGAGTGATTGTTGATTGAGCATTGTGTTTACAGATCAAGGGTTCTTAGTTCGAAACTGAGCCATAAAAGTCGAACCGAATGCTTCTATGTCCATCACTAGGATGATCAGAATATACCTATAAGCTGGAATGTCTTTCCTTGGGCTTAAGGAGAAGAAGGCGAACTCCCAGATGCTAACATTACGAATGTTTGTTCATAATTGTAGTGGCAAAACATGGAATAGGAAACGATGATGGAAAAATGGTAAATTCCCATCATGTCTCAGACGAGGAACTCTATTGTAGTTTACACCAACTATAATTTTTATAAAGTAGTGATTCTATTATATGGCATTATTTATAAATCGAATCCCCGTCCACTCTTCTATAAGCAGCATTCACGCATAACCATTAAGACACAAAAACCATGGGGAAATAATTTACATTTGGTAAAAAATTCGTAACTAATAATAAAATATAACTAAATTTATGTCAGATTTTTATTTCCAATGTTTGAGATTATAACACTCGATTTTTTTATTCTTGAAGGCGAAAAAAAAAAAAAAAAAAAAAAACAGCTTAATTATTTGCCTTCACTAAAAGTGTTTTTGCTTCCCTTCGTTAAGTTATTTCCTTCAGAATGAGATTTTAATGAAGAATTACCGAAATTGTTCATTAGTATCCAGCTATCAAAGTAATACAATTTATAAAGCTGCCTTTAAATCTACCTACTTGTTTCTTTCTTTCTTTCTTAAGCTAATTAAAAATACGAAACAAACTCAGTAATAGTAGCTTAGCAGAATTTTTAATCTAGTGTCAGTGAAAGCCCCAGGGCAATTACGGTAAGTGTGAAAGTTTAGGAAAATGAATTAAAAAACATTTTTTTTTCGTTGTGTATCAATAAAGACTTAGCTGTTCTTTACAGTTGAGTTTCATTTAATTAAGTATGCAACAGCAAAATGAAAGTTGTAGAAGTTTTTCACACGGGAGGTGTGTCAACCTTTTTTTCTTTTGCAATAATTTGTCACAGAAGGATAGTGTTAAAAATGAACGTCCAATTTAAAACTAAGTTATCATGTATTAAATAGGGCAACAAAATATATAAATAAAAAAGTAAATGAACATGTTTTTAATTAGTGAAGAAATGGTTAGAAAAATTTTTAATTTTGAAAGTTTATACTACATTTTTATTAAATATATTAATTAAAAGTTTGAACTGAATTTGTTGCAGTAAAAAAAATCAAATTACTGAAATACATCTTTTGTCGCATGGAAAATTTCTCTTTTAATTAAAAAAATGATATTTTACTTTTTTAATGAATACGCAAATTTAAGTCTAAATAATTAATAACATGCTGCAGTAATTAACAACGCATTTTAAATAATATACTGATATATATATATATATATATATTCAGGATGTTGTAATTACTTTCTTTAAATGTTTCTAATTTATATCGGCTTTCCTTTTGTAAAAAAAATATTTATGTTCGTTTTGATCTGCCAATGCAGTTTTTGTCGTTCAACCTTTGGAATTTTATGTTTATTAATTGATCATCAGCTTCGTTACTGCAGCTTATGCACAATTTGCTCTTTCGTCATTTTTTTTTGTACTCGTTTTAGGAGGTGTGAATAAGAGGCACCTCAGAATTTTGTATTACGAATGTTATGAATTTTTTACACTATGTGTATGTAGTCTATGCGTAATACCTGTAGTACCGTAGTAATGTGAAATACTTGTAGTACGGTAGTAATGTGTATATAGTACCAGTAGTAATGTAATACCTGTAGTACCGTAGTAATGTGAAATACTTGTAGTACGGTAGTAATGTGTACATGTAGTACATGTGTAATACATATAGTACGGTAGTAATGTACCTAGTAATGTGCACCTGTAGTACCGTAGTAATGTGTAATACATGTAGTACATGTGTAATACATATAGTACCGGTAGTAATGTAATACCTGTCGTAGCTTTTGTCAGGCAAAATGTCGTGTTTCTAATTAATTCCTTGTTTATTTTCCTCTGGTTTTTGTGTTCATGTGTTGTGCCTTTTATCATAATAAAAGCAAATAGATAAATTAATTGAAGTAAATAAATAAATTCTAACACTTAAAAAATCCTATAGAAATTTCTTTAAAAAAATTTACATGATGGACGTTCTTATACCCTAAAATCATATTGATTTATGAGTTGTAAGAAATCGTAGTTCCTTTCTTTAAATTGTATCCTATGACATAAAATCGTGATATATTGCATTCTATAAAAGTTTTGTTATTACTTGAACGATTTACGAAAAATATAAATCATTTTTGAGACATTATTTTTTTTCTAATGTAGGTGCGCTAAGGCTTTCAGAGCAGAGATCTTGAACCAGTTAACTAGTGATATCTTTAAATTGAGGGTACCATTTCGGCGTATGAAATTTGCCCACTACAAAGAAGTGGTGAAAATAATGCTTTTTAACAAGATTAAAAGTCCTGTATTTGTGTGTTTTTTAGTCAAAATCCAAAATTTTCGTTTCAAAAGTAGAAGTTGAATTTTATGTCCAGTGGAATATAACCTAAATGCCAGTTAATGGAATCTACTTGTTCCTAATCACTTGCTAGTTAATGGAATCTACTTGCTCCTAATCACTTGCTAGGTAATGGAATCTACTTGCTCCTAATCACTTGCTAGGTAATGGAATCTACTTGCTCCTAATCAATTGCAAGTTAATGGAATCTACTAACTCCTAAACACTTGCTAGTTAATGGAATCTACTTGCTGCTAATCACTTGCTAGTTAATAGAAGCTTCTACTTGAATGGATTTTACTTGTTAGTTAATGGAATCAAAAGGAATCTTATGTACAGATATAGTTTTTAGTAAAATCAATAAAAATCCATTTATTAAATACATGTTCTAACAGATAAAGATGTATTATATTGTCTCTATTATTAAACAAGAACTTGAATGATTTTAGACAAAGACAAATCATTGTTGGTACATAAAAATGTCATGGTTTAAAATAAACATCAGTGTTTCTTTTAGAAAATTAAATGTTGTCTGTATTTTGTAAAACAATTGTCCATAAACAAATAATTTATCCATATTTGTCCAACAAAAGGCAGTTCAAATATTATATATTGAGAAAGAAAATAGAATTCAAGGGTATATATATTCCGAAATGTGTTTTAAAAACAGGTTCTTATTTTTATCGATAATAAAATATCTTAAAAAACCCCAAAGAAAATCCGATTTATTAAATGTAGAAGTCGCAGTATGTCAGCACAATAAAACGGAAAACTGACACTTTGACAGAACTCTTTATAACAATTTTTCTTATCCAGTAAGAGCTGGTAAAGATACGGAAAAATAGGGTTCAGAAAAACGTTTTCATTCTTATTTGGAAATGAAATTCAGAAGCAAGATTTTGTAAATACTGCTATTCATATGGCGAAAATATTTATTTACGAGAGGATTTGACATGATTTCAAGAAAACCAAATCATAAATAAGAAATTATACTTTTTTTAAAATCTGGTATGTAAAGTAATATTTTCTTAGCATTTATTATAACGGAATTTCTAACCTATAGTAAAAAATACTTAAACTAGAATATTATATAATGGTGTAAAAATATGCTCATAAAATTTTTTTAAAAAGTGCATTTTTATGGGCATATGTGATTTTAAAATTTTTCCTTGTCAATTGTCCATAATCTTATTTAATCATTCAATATTATAGATAATAGTAGATTTTGTAAGACAATTCGACCTTATGCACTACGCATAACTTGTTACACTACATTCACATAACGGAAAGGAAGGCAGTGATGTCTTCTGAGAAGATTTTCAAACACAATTGATAGTAGAAAAACGTGTAAAACGTCAACAAGACTGTTCCACTATCAAGACATAAATAATGAACATTGAGACTACTCATTGAGAAAATTTTTCTTAGAAAACGACAGATCTTGTAGGCAGATTCGACATTATCCATGGTGGTCACCAGAAACCTGCAACATGCAACATTACATCTTCATGATGGTAAAGAATAAGGGGGTTGTCTTCCAGGAAGAGTTCAGTGACAATTTTGCATTAGAGAAAACGTGGAAAAAGTCATCAGGTTGTCCCACTATTGAGATGCTGTTATAATAGTCACTGAGATTATAAATGTTTTAATCTGATTGATTTTGTTCGCCTTAAATATCAGCAGATTTTGTGGACAGATGCAACCTTATACATTATAAATTCTAGCTTGTTGCATACCATATACAAGATTGAATAAAAGGCAGTTTTGTCTTCCAAAAATACTTTCAGGAATGATAGTTCATTAAGGAAAACTTTCAATTAGGGTGTCCCACTATCACACGAGACACATAAAAGTCACTGAGACTACTCTTATTTTCAAAGTTGGGATTGAAGCCTCCGCAATTAGTTGGAGTTGAGTCCTCCTTCTCTGACACATTAGATAAGTCGAATTAACATTAGACCACTAAGGAAAGCAGTAAGAAACTATTGGAATATTTTTTAATTATTCTGATGACACTTTATGACTCCTGCTGAAAGTATGCAAACCCCTATTTGTGGCCCAATGGCAAAATGTGTACCTAGCGTGCAGGAGGGCTCATATTCAAAGCTGCTGCATCTCACTATTTTCACAGCCTTCAAAAGCATGTAGACTCTATAGTGATTGTGACAGAGTTGGAAATTGTTTTCATATTGATATTCAAGCTGCCTTCTTGTAGTTTTCCAGGTTATATACCATCCGATATGCAAACACGGGCTAGTTAATCTTGAAAGTTCTCCCAAAGGTATACATAAATGGAAAACACATAAGTTTCTTAAGACATACATAAGTTTATCTTGAAAGGCATACATAAGTATAGCCCGAGATACACTAGGGTACAAAAATTTCCAAAGTAAACAACATTTTGCTTTTGATATTTATTATCTTTTGAAAATTCTAATAAATAATAGATAATTTTAAGTGCAGAAATTTATACTGGTCTATACGGTATGAAATTTATACTTATATATATGGCAATTCATTTTTCTTGTTAATGTAAACAAAACAAACTGGATGCAAGAGTTTTATTGTGGGCTTAATAAATAGCTTAATAATAATAGCTAATAGTAATAATAGCTTAATAAATAGTTCCATATTGTGATTTAATAATTCTATTAATTAATATTAATTCTTTTAAAATCGAAAATTTCTGTAACTTTGATTTGTTAATTCGTTAAGATATGCCAATTCAATAAATATCAATTCCGTAAGCTATTGCATTTCCTACAAACATTATTAATCCATTTAGTGAATAGTTCGTAATGGTCCTAAAGTTGTTAGAAAATATTACTCATATCTAACAAAATCTTCGCTGTTTTTGTGCCTTCATTTAGAATCGTTAGCATAATTTAATCTTTTCTTTTGTCTTTTGTTTTTTCTTGCTGTTAAATATTTTTTTTTTTTTGTCTTAAGACATAAAGTGTCTCATTATTTGAATAATTGAATTAGATCTCCAGTACAGGTTTAATTATAAAAACGTTATTAAACTAATTCAATAAAGCTAACCACTCTTAAGAATTATTCATAATCAAATTCTGGAGAATACAGGAAATTAACATATAAAAAAGACGCTATCTTTTTTCATGCTAAACTAATGGATTTTTTTGTGTGCTTGACTTGCAATATATATATGCGATTTCCTGCAATGTAACGTCCACTCTCTGTCTTATCTGAATAGCGTGCAACAATAATTGCACCACAGAAATTGAAGCATTAATATGCTGTACTAATTTTCCACTGGAAGAAATGAATAAAAACATGCCCAGATTCAGAATATCTCTTTATAAATAATCCTGACGTATCAATAAATTATTCTTATTTAATAAATGATGTCCTTCTTTCGTAAAGAGTTTGCTGCGAGCTGAAGTTAATGATATTGTGAATACGAACGCTTCCCTTTCTCTTGCTTTTCTTAAAGCCAACTTTAGGCTGGTGCGTGCCTTGAAAACTCACAACAGGAAAAACATTTCCACATCAACTCTCTGCGTGGAGTTAAAGAACTTAATTCAGCTAATGAGATTTTGAATTATAAAAGATGCCTCGTTACTGAAATGCCTTCATGTATTCTGCGAGATAGATGAAACAGAATTTAGGATAGCTATTTATTTTCTTATAATAGCCAGAGCATGGCTTATTCATGCAGAGCTCGGAATTCTTTAGTAATTGACAACTTGTTTAGAAGGAGAGTTTTGGAAGAGCGTTCGATGATAAATTACCATTAAAAATGCAATCAAACATTCCAAAAGCTGTTCTAAAATGACATTTAAGATTTGTTTATCTAAACATAAGACGATTTCATGCAGTTTCACTTTATTCTTTATGTTTTATTTTGTGTTTGCTTCTATGGTATTCGTGAATTGTAGCTTCAGAATTCGTAGCACAAGATTAGCTGTAAGGATGTTTAAGCTAAGAATAGTTTACTTACTCGGAGATTAATGAAGTTTAAATCAGTTAAATTAAGTATAAAATAATTGTAAATTATCTTTGATTCTTAATGTTTGAAATGATCTCATTTTTAACGTTAGTTTACATAAAATTTTTTTTTAACATGGAACATGTTTCATAGATAAAAGAAGAAGAAAAATAATAGATAAAAGATGGTTGAAGATTTAAAAAAAACAGCAATTTTAAACAATCTTGTAAATTAAAAATGGATAGTTTTATTTAAAGTAAAAAGTAAAGTGGATATATTTAATATTGTGTTTATAAAGTGGATATTTTTAATATTGTTAACACACCAATAGTTAAAATGGTTAAAATAAATAGTTCAATTAAATTAAGTATAAAATAATTAATTAGCATTGATTTTAAATGTTTAAAATGATGTCAATTTTAACGTTAACTTATATGAAAAATTTTTTAAAAATTATGTTTTTAGATAAATCAATGGATTGACGCTTTTAAAAACCCAGCAACGTTAAGCAATCCTGTAACGTGGATATTTTTAATATTGTTAACACGTCAATAGTTAAAATGCCTAACATAAATAGTTCCATTAAATTAAGTATAAAATAATTAATTAGCTTTGATTTTAAATGTTTAAAATGATGTCAATTTTAACGTTAACTTATATGAAAAATTTTTAAACATGGATTATGTTTTATAGATAAATCAACTGGTTGACGCTTTTTAAGAAACCAGCAACGTTAAGCAATCCTGTAACGTGGATATTTTTAATATTGTTAACACGTCAATAGTTAAAATGCCTAAAATAAATAGTTCAATTAAATTAAGTATAAAATAATTAATTAGCTTTGACTTTAAATGTTTAAAATGATCTCAGTTTTAACGTTAACTTACATGACAATTGTTTTAACATGAATTATGTTTCATAAATAAATCCATTAGTTGTAGCTTTTAAAAACTCCGGTAACTTTAAACAATCCAATAACATGGATATTTTTAATATTGTTGCAGCATCAATAGAGTTTAAATGCTTAAAATAAATAGTTATTTACAAGATTTTGTTGATATTTTATTCAGAAAAAGAATTAAATTTTTTTTTTTAAATTATTTAATGTTAAATAAAATTATATCGATTATAAACAAAATTGGCAAAAGAAAATTATGTAGAATATGTATAAAAATAAAAGCCTTTATTGACGATTTAAAATAATAGATAAGAAAAAAATAATTCACGCATTAAACAATCTTCAACATTTAAACTGTAAAAAATTATGCAACACACTATATTTACCATCTTCCAGTAATGAACTAGCTAGTATTTGGTCATTTTGAAATCGTTAGAAAATATAAATCATCCTAAATATATATTTTATTTCATGTATCAAATAAAACCATCATTTTTAATCTTACGTTTAAAAAAAACTAACTATTAATATTAGCCTTTGAAAGAGGTTATTGATATAAAAATTTTTTGCATCTTTATGGTAAAATGAAGGATGAACATAGGATTTATCTCAATGAAAATTATTTGTAAATTATTTTTTATTTGCTATAAATCTCTTAAAAAGATAAACTTATAGTTTATTATTCATTGTATTCCTATTAATTTAATTATTCATTTATTAGTTTTAACTATGTATAAAAATTTTAGTAAAAGTATAAAATATAGTTTATTGAAATGGTACGGATAATTAAGAGTAATTAATTGCAAGATTGAAGTAAGAGGTTAATTGTTATATTAAATTAATCAATATAGTTTATTAATGTCATGGGTTATTTAATTGAAAATAAAAACAATTGTAAAAAAAAAAATAATAATTATAAAAATGCAAATTATCTAAAACATCTTAAAGAACAAAGGTCATTCTAATTATTTAAGTTCTACTGTAAATATTTATTTGTTGATATATAATAACAGGATGTTTATTTTAGTGATATGAATAATAATCAACAGAATAGTTCTTTTTCTTATCTTTTGATGCATCGCCATAAAGAATTCCCGCCTACTCTAGTGAGTGATGCAAAAAAATCTATATATATATATATAAAATGAGATACCTTTTATTATTTTAGTGATATAATTAATTTTTCCATGATGTTAATTTCATTATCTTGTAGCTATTGCTTTATATGGAAATAATTAAAAACGAGCTTCTTTAATGTGATTTTATAATGAATAAAAACAAAAGCGAAAAGAAATTGAATTAAAGACCTTTGAAATTATTAATTTTAAGAGTTAAATTCGAAATACAGTACTGAACTTCCATTCCGTATGTTGCTATCATATTACCATCAAAGCTTAATCCTTTGAAGAGGACATCATGGGTTAAAGATTCATATTGTCAAGAACAAGGGTTTAATCGGAAAAAAAAAAAAAAAAAGCGGGAAATATTTCGCTGTTGGTTTTTAATTAAAAATGGAACAGATTTTTTTCTTTGTAGGAACTTTCTAATAAACACAAATCAACATCCTTATGTTGGTATGTACTAGCTGTTAATGAATCTTAAATCAGGTCATTAAGTTACTGTCACTTAATCTCGTTGTTAAAAAACATGGAATTATAAAGGCAAAAATAACAGAAAGGCTTTTCGTTTTCTTTGCATTCCTGATTTTTTCCCCTGTTCTGTAAAACTGTCTATTCAGCTTGATTATCCTTATTGCAGAAATGCCAACTTTAACGTCCCATGCAAAGCTAATTCTTTTTGGAAACTCTTCACTTATGTGAGCATAGCGTTGTTTTTTATAAGTTTTATAGTGTCCACAAAAAATGAGTAAGGCACAAAAATTGCTTGCCGTGCTTTTACCATGCTTTCTACAGTAAATAAAGTATTTTCATTTTAATAATTAGGATAAAAATGAAATTAAAAAACAAAAAGATCATTAAAATATCACAAAAAAATTATGTAATGTTCTTTATTCTTCTTCAATTATCCTTTGCCCAGATGTTTTTTAATTATTAATTAAAGAATCTACAGTAAATAAACATATTTACAACGGTTAGAAACCTATTCTAGATACGGTCCTTTTATTGTTGAAGATCCCGCAATAATTGCCATGTTATATCCGCATTATATAGACTTTAAATTACGGCAATTGCATATTTTTTATCCTCTTTCTTTATAGAGCTAATTCAAAATTGTAATAATGATTTGAATACAAAAATACATTTAAGTAATATACCTACAGAACTATTTTATTAGAATACACTACGACATTAACGTTATACATCTGAATATATATAAATTAACACTTAGATTTACGATGGTTATTTGAAAAATAAGAACTTTAATACTAAATGTATTTAATAAAAATGCATTTTTTATCCCAACTAAAAAGTTGATTTTTTATATCTCACAGGAATTCTTATTTAAAAGAACTGTTATATAATTTAAATGCTATCAAAAAATTAATAATGAATATAATTTAGCTAATAATTACAAGTCCAGACTAATTTGAGTTTTTTGACACTTTATTTTATTGTTCAAGTATGCTTTAAGAAGTTTTTTATACATATGTTTATGTAAATTTGAGCTATTAAATTGTGTCTGATAAATTATCCATTAAGAATTATTTTTATTAAATTTATTTTTTAATACTCATTATATCTTTGCATCTTATTTCTAGTTTTATTTACTGACGACAATATCTGTCTATGTTTACTTGATTGGGGAAAAATATTTATGTTAAGATTCAATATTAAAAATATTTCCTAAAAGCAAAAAAAAAAAATTTCTTTTCATTGATTTGTTCGTAAATAATTTATTATTCGTGTCAAGCTTTTTAGTTATGAAACAATAATAATTTACCATAATTTAATTTAAAAAAAGTTTTCTTTCCGGACCAATAGCAATCTTAAGACAGTGTGAAGTATACGATAAATTAAAACGCAAATAAATGCATTTTAGCTAACGGAAGAGTAAATTCATTCAGTTAATAATTTTGAATAAACGTGTCATCGGTAAACCAAGACATAATGCTAAACAAGCCCAAACCAACACCAAATTGTTACTAAAATCACATCTCAACTCCCTCTGCAAAGGTTTAACAAGAAAATGCATACTTCAGATATTCCCTGACTACTGGCGAATGTCAGAGAAATGATTTAATGAATTGTAACTAGGAGAAACCTGAAACCGCCCCAGAGTATTCATGTACCGCACCAGGGCAACCATCTAGTTATTCCCACAAATGCCCTCAAAATCAAATAAGCTTTCTCTAGGCGTGGAACAATGTGCCAACGATTGCATCAATAAGTTAGACGGATTATTTGGAAGAAGATAAATATATTTATTTAATGAAAATATTTAAAATGGGTGATAGCAACTGAAAATTGGCAACTAAATGCCACTGGAAGAAACATTTTACCAAATAAAGCAATAAGGGGTGGAGTCGTATACCTGAACTCAAAGCAAGTGAAAAATTGTTTGTATTTTTATGAAGTAAAGATTAAAATGTAAAACTTATTTTGTTATTTTAAAACGAGTTTTTATCATAGCAGGGCAGTTTTGATGATCATCTTTAAAGATTTCATTGCAAACCAAGTAATTCATGTAGCTGTACAGTTAGAGAGGTACAGAATGTGGATTATATCTTATTTTGGGGTGCAACTTTAAAAAAAAATATTGGAATTCTGAGAAAACACTAACCTGATGTCCTTATGTTATTTTAAAATTATTGGGGGGTTTTTTATGGTAGCATGGCAGTTTTGGTGATCATCATTAAAGATTTCACCGCAAACCAAGTAATTTGTGTAGCTGCACAATTAGAGAGGTACAGAATGTGGATTATACCTTATTTAGGTGTATAACTTTCAAATACAATAAAAAGATTGTTCAACAAAATCTCCGAATTCCGAGAAAACACTAACCTGATGCCCTTTTGTCAATTGTAGAAAAAATATCCTCTTTTTGAACTTTTTGTGGAATTCGTAGAATTCTTGTCACCATGATTAATGTGTACTTCTATACTGTTTCCTTTACCATTGTTACATTGTTTTTTTATTTATTTTAGACTTCTGTGGGGTTTTTTTTTTTTTTTTCCTATTAAAATATTTTGTTTGTCCGCTTTATATGATACTTTTATAACATTTACTTTTATTTTTTTTATTATTGTTACATATATTTTTAGTATGTTTTGTTAGCTTATTACTGTCAGTTTTTTCAGTTAGTTAATTGTATTATGTGTCTAATAATTCTGTAGATATTACTTACGTTGAAAGCTTCATGTTGTGCACATGAAAGTTATATGAGGTTTAGTAAAAAATATTACATTTTTTAAACCTCATCAACCCTAAAATCCTTTTCAGATTTCAGTTAAATTTTAACGAGAATAGAAACAATCATAAGACTAAAGTGCAATTATTTATAAAGTATAATATTCTACAATATGAAAAATTACAACAACGGAATTTTTTTTTATAAATGAAATTTTAAAAGCTAATAAGATCAAGCGAAACATTTGGAACTAAATCAATAACCAAAACTTAAATAAATATCTAACCAGTGTTAATTACCAGATATTTTTACATATATTTTGATTAATTTATATCAATGACATTTAAATAATAACATTTCAAACAAGACTAAAGATTTCTGCCGTCGTATAATTCAAAATCTACATTTTTTCGCTATTACCTGATGTGCATGTTAATCCTTTCCTTACATGGACGAAATTTCCTCTATGATCTTTTTTCTTTGTAATAGCGATTGGTTTCTATGGTTACCGTATTTAGAGTCACGCGCAAAATAGGTGTTCATCACCAAAGCGACCGATATACCAATTACTATACGAAATCACAGGAAAAAAGGCTATGCATAATCTTTTAATGTTAGGATTTTTTTAAATATTTTATTGAATCGTGTGAAGTAATTCTATGTTTAAGTTTTTCTTAATTTACAGATAGAGACTACTTTTCGAATAATGAAAAACAAATATGCAAAAATAATTAAATGTTTCATTTAAAATTTTCTTAATTATTTAATTTTTAAAATTAATTAAAAATATTTTCGAAAAATTTTTAAACTCTTTTTCCATAATTTTATTGTTAAAAACGAAATTATTTCTACTATATAAAAGTGATATAGCATTTCTTAAATGTGGCAAAATTAGCATTTATTCTATGTTTTAATAAAAAAAACCGAAAATTTACCTTTTCTGGTTTAGTTTTTTCACTTTTAATGAACGACTATTTATTTTGTAAGAATTTAAAATGTATTATATAAGAATTTATATATTAAGGTATATTTATTTTATAAGAATTTAAAAACTGAAATGCTTTTATTTTGTAAATCTCGAATTCATTTTTTAATTTAATCTGTAAAAATATTTTTCGTTGTTTCTTTTATTTCTTTCGTTGTTTCTTCCTTTGATGAAATTTTTTGGCTCATCTTTTAGAATTTACAAGGAAGTCATACATCTGAATTTATCCAACAAAGACTGGTTTATTGTCTACTGAAAAAAAATATTTTCTAAGTCAATTTGAAAATGTTATTAGAGTTTTGTCAAAAATGAAGGATTATGTTCGTGAAAATGTGAAGTAATCAGGATAGGAATCTCAAAGGGAAAAACCTATCTCTGCAATATAAATTAAAGATACACTTGTAAAGTATCAAATTTGGAAATTGCATGGAAAAAGAGTGGAGAAAATAATACAGGATTTTTGAATTGTTATTTAAAATTCACTTAAATCTTATTAGAATATTTAATTCCAAACACATTCAATCTTTTTTCTTATCAAAGAAAAAGATTGAATGTTTAAAAAATAATAAAATTCATTTTCTTATTTTCAAAATAATAATAAAATTCAAAACAACAAAATAAAATTCATTTCAACTTTTAAATGAATTTATACGAAGATATACATTAATTTAAATTTAATTACAAATATAAAAATATTTTAAAAAAATTATGTTTCCAAATTTAAAATCTGTCGGTATAAGAGGCATTTAATTAATATTGTTCTTGAAATAATCATCGAATACTACTGTGCCCAAAAAGAAAGACTGATTACTCTTTTTCAAAAACTCTTTATTTATTCTTCTAAATTTATTTCATCGCTTTCAAGGTAATCCCCTCTGGACGCAATGCACTTATGCCAACTTTTTTTCCAATCTTTAATGCGTGCTAAAAAGTCATTGGCAGGGATGGCCTTAAAAGCGTGCGGCGATTCAAATTGAATCTCTTCAATCGACTTCAATCGAAAACGGTGTCCCCGAGTGGTCTTTTGAGTTTAGGGAATAGCCAGAAGTCGCACGGTGTGAATACGGTGGCTGTGGAATGATATGGGTTTCATTTTTAGTGAAAAAGTCACGAAGAATGAATGCAGTGTGAGCTGGCGCATTCAGTGTTTTCGGTACCAATCGAGATTTGGCGCGTTTGAAGCCCAAAATGGAACTGACCGATCTTTTGAAATTCAACATCATCAGCAAGGTCTCTAATTGCAAATCGACGGTTTGTAAGCACCAAATCTTTAATTTTTTGGACGTGAGATTCGTCGGTTGAGGTTGCTGGCAGACCAGAGAGCTCTTCTTCTTCAACACTGTTTATGCCACTTCTAAACATTTCTTTTCGATATAGGAATGCTCACCAAATGCCTTCTGCAACATTCTATACGTTTCCGCAAACAAATTTTAATACAAGTTCATTGCTCAATTAAATCAGACATTTCAAAAATCGCCGGAATCAGTTTTAGCGTCTCAAAAGCTAAGCGTAACTCGAACACTAATGAATATTTTGACGTCAAAATTCACACAGATGTAAAAAAAAACTAAAATTAATTAATTAAATTTATTTAATGAATTAATATTTGAAAAAAAACTGTATTAACATCAAGTGTCAAAAAGATGTATTTGAACCTGAGTGGATGAATAAAAAGTATTTTATTAACGATTGAAAATTTAAACAAGATATATATAGGGAGAGTGTGAACTAATTGTAAGAATTGAAAAAACATCGAATTTAATATGATTTGCTCTAATACCCAGTAATCAAATTATTCAGGGATGAAGTTAACAGTTGTTTATTTTTACTATAAATTAATGCTTCTTTTTTAACCCACTTTCGAAAGCTACATGTAGACAACAATTCTTTTTCTATTACCGTGGGGGTCTGGGTTAGAATAGCTCCACTAAAACCTATACATGTCGTAAAAGGATACTAAAATGGGTACCCATTTCTCGGGTGTATAACCGGGTGTGGTAAAGTCAGACTTTTCCCTTTGGGTGCCCCATGTCTTTGTGCCACAAGGTCAAGGATAAAATGAAGCTGCATTTTTTTACCCTTTATCAAGAAATTTATGCTTACAAAGATTTATCACATTACATAATATTAATATTAATTTAAATCCTTAATTAATAATTAATTAAAGGATTTAAATTGATTAATGTAAATTTGTACTTCATTAACATTTATTAATTACCTCCAAAATATTTTCATTTTTATGGCGATAACGTATACTAAGTTAGTTTGTCAAATAAGTTTCATCAGGAATGTAATTCGGTTGAAAAGAAGAATGTTAATTTGATATTAATAAATATATGAAAATATTTTTCAAATCTTTACTTTCTGTAAATTAATGAATTAGTATTAAGTTATTATTAACTACATAGTTTTTCATTGCAGGGTAGATGAATATATTAGAGTACAAAAATATAAACATAATTTAAAAAATATTACAAATAAAACTTTCGATTTATAAGAAAGTGGTGTTCTCATGATTAAAATTTTATTCATTCACTCAATATCAAATTAAAATGTTTTTTTTATATTTTAAACTGAAATTGAATAATATTTATATATATTTTTAAATAGAATATAAAATTTTGGCGTGTATTCTGTGAAAAATGTTATCAAAACGGTTTTGACATTAATAACCAAATATGAAAGAAAATCAATTTAATAACATTTAATATTTTTTTCATTGCCTGAAAATTAAAATTTTTACATTTTTCTTTCAAAATCCAAAATTTAATTAAAATGACTGAATTTGATTTACATTTTGAACACTAAATATATATATATTTATTTGTATAAATATATATAAGAACTTTGTTTAATTTTACTGAAAACACGTAATTGTTTCCTATTATTTTTTAATAAAGCAAACATAAACGCTAATTATAAGAAAACATTGAAGTTAATTAGATATCCTCTAGTGTTCTGCAATCAAAGGAGAAATAAATTATATATTAAAGTTTATCCGTTCACTACTTTCCACCTCTAAAAATTTTAATCAAATTATTTTTTGTGTGCAACGAAAATATTATTGAACTTTTAATTATATTCAGGTTGAATTTAAAAGGATGATGAAATTAAGATGAAAATTTGTAAGAAAATTTATTGAATATTCACTAATATTTTCTTAATATTTTTCGATATTAAGGAATAAGTTGAGAAAATATTTCCTTAGTTGCATGCATTCATTACGCTCATAATATAGAAAATTTAAATTAAGTTTTGGCAATATTTTTCGCTTTATTTAGATTTGTTAAAAGAACAGAAGGAAAAATATAAATATCTAAATTTATAATAATTGGAAAAATAAATCGAAACAATATTAAGAAAATATTGGTGAATATTCAATAAATTTTATGTGGGGCCCATACCCACACCAGTACAATGTGTGGGTATGGGCCTTAAATCTACAACGTTTTTTTTTTTTTATCTTTAGAACAATGTCATTAAATCCAAATACTTATACTTAAATATAAATTTATAGTGTCGCTGCTATGAAACTGATAGATAGAAATTGCATATATTTTCCTCTTTATTACATCTTTTACGTCTTAATTGCATAAAGTTAAAAGTTAATGAAAGACTTTTATTTTAATTAACAATGCTATGTTACTGGCAATTTAAAAAACTACTATTTTCTATATGTAGTGCAGAAGTGATACTAAAACTGATGACATAAAAAACTCTACTTTATACAATTCCTTTTTGGATATTGCGAAAACATAATCTAGAAAAAGTCCTAGTCTCAAATCTAGTCTTTTCTGTCCTAGAAAAAAGGGTTTCAGATCTATTCTCAAAATAGCCAATACCACAAATAATAATTTCTCTTACCTTGGAGACCAAGATAAGGCCTTCAGATAATGATACCATTTAAGATGTGCAATGGGTTCTTGCTTTCTATCTATCAGTCCGTCACTATGTGACTTTTTCCCTCTGGTGGTTACGTTAGTTCCACCATAGCCTTCTGGCACTGCGATATTCTCAACACATACTCTATTCGGTCAGTAATTCAAGACATATAGCTTTTTGATTTGCTTTCTTCGATTTTATTTGTCGAGAAAAGGCATTGTTTCTGTAATGTACAAAAAGGAAAATGCACATTGTTTCTCTTTGGCGCAAGTTTATTTTTTGTGAGTTAATATTACTTTTTTTAATTTCAATTTATTTTTTTTTTTTTTTTTTAATAGATAAATATTTTTCTATTATTTTATTATATTTTTAGATGTCAATTTTTGCAAGTTTATGGTCCATTTAATGAAAATCGTGTAATAAATGACGATATTATATTGAATTAATTTTATTATACTGATAATCTTTGCGGATCGCCATGTAATACTGCTCTCATCAAAATGATCTAGTGCTTTTTTAATTTTAATCTTTATCATTTCAGTTGTTAATATATCAATTGAAGTATGTCTTACAACTTATAATAATCGTGAAATATAATTTCTTTGAAGTTTATTAACTTTTTTTAAACCTAGATTAAATAGGCTCTCAAACCTTTGTAATAGTGCAAAATTTTAACAATCAATTATCAATTTCATTTTCTAAAGATAATTTGACGAGCAAATAAAGTTACAAGTATATGTAAAAGAACTTCCAGATGGCTTAGTCAGTTCAAGGGCCAAAGGAAGTTTCTTTAACCACTTTAGTCTTAGGTTCCACCAATGCATATTCCGAGCAACCCACTACCAAGAATGGGAAATGGTGCTTTTAGGGGTAACTGTGCTGTATTTGAATGTCGTACGACATAAAGACTAAAATGTTTCCTAGCAGGACACTTTACTGTCGATATGAAATGCTTAGATATGCATCAAAATCGCTACCAAATCTGAAAGCAGCGACTATAACATACATAGCTACTGGAATCGAACTTACGTCTTCTTGTATGCTGGGCTGAGTAGATTGTCAATAGATCATGGGCTTTTATGGTAAAAAATACGAATTTGATTAACTTAAAATAGTAGAACAGGAGTTTCGGCCACGTGCTTCACAAACTCCGGCATGATTTAGCATTTGCTTTCCTAGTTTCATCATGTATAACGCAAATGTTAGCAGGAAAACATTCCTTCACTTCTTTTCAATGTGGAAAACTCTGTTCATTCTTGTTATTTACAAATATTAGTCAATTACACTTGCAAAGACTCACAGAAAAGCAGTCCTTTATTTTTTGTGCAGTGTGGAAGGCCCCGTGTATTCTAGTTATTTACAAATATTAATCAACTATACTTACAGAGACACAGGAAAGCTTTTATTTCTTGTGCAGTGGGCATTCTAGTTATTTACAAATATTAATCAACTAATTACACTTAGAAAGACTCACAGGAAAGCATTCCTATAATTCTTTTCCAGTGGGGAAGTCTCCGTTCATTTCTTGTATATTGTAAAAGGCTCCAAGTCAATATTGAACTTTGCTTTATACCAGCGGAAAGTTAAATGTCCAGCATTACAAAAGTATTTGAAATAATTGGAATCAATATAAAATGAAATCTGAAATTCCTAAAACATTAATAAACTCTTTACATTTCCATCATCATTAAGATGCGCCTTATTAAAATTCAGCTTACAAAATCTATGTCCCAAATATTCAGTATATAGATTGGAAACAAATTTGTGATAGTATCCCACGATTACTTTATTGTTTTAATAGTTTGTCAACTATGCTTTTTTATCTAGCTATATCACTTACTTTAAACCTAAAATATCTTCTACTGACGGAAGAACAAAATTTATAAGGTCTGTAAGTCTGATTCTGACACTAATGGCTGCAAAAGAATTGCGCCAAAGGGTTGAAACTGATAGAGTGCTGTCTTACTGATGCCGAAAAATGTGGTAGAGACATTTCGCTATAAAAAGTAAATGGACTGTCTTGGAAATAAACTTCTTGTTAAAAGAAAACTTATAGCTTAAAATAAGATTGTATTAATTATGAGTTTGAGAGACGGCAGAAAAATGAGTAAAAAAAACTGTGTCTTAATTTCAACAATAAATTTTCTTTATATTGAATTAGTTTTTATGGAAACAGTACTGTAAGTAAAATAAATCATTAGTGCTGTAAACTTTACTTCGATCAATTAAGCTGCAAAAATATAATTATTATTAATTATATTTTTTTTAATACCAAACATTTTTAATAAAATATTAACTTCTTGGTCTGTGTAATTATAATTCCATTTTTAGTTATCCAAAAGATATTTATTCGTCTTTTTAGAAACAGAATATTTAATCTACATTTTCTTCTTTTTTTTATGATTCTTTCAATCTAAAGAAAAAAACATTTCATTCGTAAGAAAGTTTCGGCGGATATTAAGTTGGTTTTTAATTAATTTTCTGTGGGGGTGGAGGATTTTCAAAAAATATGGAAGTAGAAAGATTTCCCTTCAATATTCACGTGAAAGGAAATGTAATATATTCGAAAAGTCTTGACTGATATTTTTACGAAATTAACAGATTTCTTGTTTCTTATAGGTCTCTTCGAAAAAGGAAGTGTGAATTACGAAAAGAGTTTGCATGACAGACATTTTCTTGATTAAAAGTTTCAGGTATGTACATATGAGTTTACGTTTATACATATTAAAAGGAATCTAAAATTTTTTTTTCTTATATCTAAGTAACCAGTTTGTTAATCTTTTTTTTTTTTTTTCAATATGAAGTACCATAAGTTGTAATGCAATTATAAAACGTAAAAGAAAATTTTGAAACTCTTTACTTTATTTGACATTGAATCTCTTAAGTTATAATCAGATAAACAACACGTTAAGTTAAAATTTATGCTCTAAGCACTTGTTAGAATATAAGAAGCAAATTTAATAAAAATTTTAAAATCTTAAAAATTCTTTAAAATTTATAAAAAGGCTACGTAGTTAAATAATTATTATTAAGGAAAAGAAATAATTTCAATTCAATGAAAGTATAAATTCATTAAACGTTCATGATTTTAAGAAATAGAAAAAAAGTTAACAGTGGTAAAGTAAGTTTAATATATTTTGTTTGTAAATATTTGATTTGTACAGATATAAGATATCAGCTGTAGCATCTTTCCGAACTATTATTTTGCAGTAGGCAATTGAAGCCTCTTCTAGAATAAAAAAAATATTTAAATTTGCATGGCCTTGACATTTTTATAGAATTTAACTTTACTGATATACGAGCAAATATACATAAAAATAAAATAAATACTATTTTCCCATAAAGAAAATTTATTTGATACTTTAGATTAAGTGCCTAATTTGACATATTTCTGAAAGTATTCTGAAGATCTCAAATTTCCATCTTGCCATTTTCATTTGCCACTTTTCTTTTCTATCAAAGGTTAAATAGGACAAACTAATGAATGAAAAAAAAAATGATGCTAAATAAATAATTAGACAAGACTAAAGTGCTGAAAAATAAAGTTATTAATACTTTTCTAAGAAGCAAATTCATTCGATACTTCAACTAAACTGAGTTATTTGACATTTCTCACAAAGTTGTCTGAAGATCCTGAACTTACCACTTGGGTTGCATGTTTTCCCTCTTGTCAATGGAAGAGTGCAATTACTTAATCTCTATTGTTACTAAAGAATTCAAGACAAACGTAATCTGTTGGCTGAAACCTATTAGGAGTTTCCGGAAACATTTAGACTGAGAAAGAGTTTTGCTGATGGTAAGTGGGGAAAGAACAAGCTCTTGTTCCTGTAGATGGTAGAATTTTGTAGTACAACAGTTGAGATCGTAAATCATGACGTTTATTGATCTGCTTCATGTTGTTGCCCCTTCGTTCATCAACCCGCCTTGTACCCACATTCTTCAGCATTAATGCCCTCCCAATCAATTATCACACATTCCTCAGAAAACGAAGATTAAATCAGCCAGAGGAACAAGCGTTAATTCACAGAATAACTAGCTGCCTGGAATTTTTTAGCTAGTCAAATTAAGTGACAGAAGATTGCTGGAAAGTAAGTAAAAAAGCGAAAAAATAAAATCAGTTTGCTGCCTTTAAATTGGACTGTTAAAAATTCTCGCAGTTAAGAAGAATTTAAGATGTTTTTCGTTCTTTCGTTAAAATAAAAGGGGGGACTTTCTTAACGTTTTCGGAGGTTAGCATTAATTGAAAACTTCTTTTAATGTCTTGGTGGTATTTTTCAGAAAAAATATTACATTTTTTTTTTTAAATACCTAAGGTTTGTTATTTGAAATATACATTCAAATACATGATGGGTACGAATTGCTGTTTGGTAATTAATATTATGTTTTATTATGTGTAATCGAAATAATTATAATTAATAAAAGTTGAATTTTTCCCTCTAGATTGAATTAATTTAATTAATTCTTGTTTTCTGAAGTTAATAATTCCGAAGAAAGCAGACTGTATAATTTTCAATTTCTTTTTTAAATAAGTGTTCATTACTTATTCATACTTACTTAGTTCATTAATATTTTAGACAATTGTTAACGTATCCATGGTAGAAAAAAATGTGCGTCTATATTAACAATTCAAATTTCCATGCATTACAAAATAATAAAAAATAAGAATGACTATGATATCAGATCACTATTACAATGGTGGGATGTTCTTGAAAAAATATTCTACACAAAAATAACTCATATAAAAATAAAGTAACATAGAATGAATTTTTCTCTTATTCATCCTTTTTAATGTAGTTTCTAGTAAGAAAATTAAAAATCAGTTCTCTCTTTAAAGCAAATATAATGAATAAAAAGTAATGTAGCGAATTTTCAAATTATTTTGAAAACCTTCTGTTACATATTGAGAAAAACAGTTTTTTGCTATAATTTTATGACCATATTTTTAAACAAGAGAACAAGATGAGACTATAATTTTGTTTATTTGCATATTTATAAATGAGTTGTCTATATTGATGATTTTGCAGAGTTATAGCCACATCTAAATTGGTTGTATTGCATCATATCTTTCAATTTAATGAGATGCGTTCTAGAATTATTTTCGCCTAAGCAAATAAATATTTGATCTTTCACATGAAGTCTTTTTGTTTCAATGCAGCGGTGATTGCGCTATCTGTTAGTTAGTTGTCTTGAAATTAAATCCAATCTAAAGTTGAATCTATTTGAAGTGTAATCTTTTTGACTTTTTATAATGAAAACCTCATAGTCCAACATCAATTATCTAGGATTTCGAGGAGTAATAATGCCTTTGAGAGAATTTTCAAGAATTACAGTCCCGAATTTACTTTACCACTTTGGTTTGGTTTGACTTGTCGCTCTACGATTATTTAGTGTACACTTTAGGCTAATTAGACCAGGATCTAAAGTTTAATGAGGTTGCCACTTTATAGCCACTTGTCACACCACACTTCAGAAACTTCAACCAATGAGTCAAATTATCAATGCCACTTTTATCACAATTGCCACCGATTCAATTCATTTTAAGAGTAATTATAGCACATATCCACTTTTCATTATCAATTGCAACGCTTTTCTATTAGAAATTACGATAAGGACTTTATTTCTCAGTAAATTTTTATTTTTTAATTTATTAATTATATTCTTTATGACTGAATCCATAATGAGATGAAACTCGGTCGTAATCTCTGAATTTAGAACAATTATTTTTAGCTATAATTACATTAATTTATAAAAATAATAATTCAAACGGATTTCTATTAACTAGCTAAAAGCATTCAGTACGATTAAGGTGACAACTAAATTTCTTGTTATTCATGATTAAAGCATTTAGATTGGAAATATTCTTATTTAGCTAACAGATAATGACCCAGAGTTAGATGGTTAAAGAAAATAAATTATTTTTGCTAACCATAAACATGAAAACAGTTTTTTTTTTTAATTTTTGAAATCTCTTTTTAGATTGAATAAATAATTTTGTAAATAACATGATAATAATGAACTGCTAGCAAACTTCTATATGGAATTCATCATCAAAATGAAAGTTTATGTTTTAAAACAATCTCAATCATGAGTCCAAAACATCTAACTACGATTAAAAATAAAAGTAATAGAAGTAAGCAATAACATCACCTAAAATATCGGAAATAATTTCATAAGCTACTCAAAAATGCAGGCAAAATTTACCCAAAATATTAATAATTTGAAACTTTGACTTCATTTTTCCCTTAACTTTAATTATTTTAATCTTTACATTAAAATCCCTGGCAATTATGGAAATGTTAAATTTACACACACACAAAATACTTATTTTGAATTGACTTTTAGCACTTGAATAAAATCTGTAAACTGTACTTTTTAGTATCAATACACTTAAAGCATTTATAGTTGTTATGTGAATTAAGTTTTCTACTTCATAAATTAAAATATAGTGTAACTTAAATTGGACTATTTTATTATCTAAGTATGGCACTTTCATCCTTCTTTCCTCGTGCCCTATAGGATTATTTATCCTGTCCAGGATTTTTTGTCCTATTTATTGTCCTTATTCCGGGAATGGACTCAAATTTTTTATGATTTTGCATAACAGGTTTCGAAGAGATATTCTGAAATCAAAAGTGTTTGATTTTCATCATCAAAATTGACTTGACATATATTTTTTTCTCTTTGTAAAAAGTGTTTTTTTTTTTTTTTTTTGCAGACTGCAGCGCACGGTGGGTGTTTGTTTCCTTTCAGTCAACAAGAATTATTGAGTACGACTTCTAAAAACAGTATTTGTCTGAGTACAAGTTTTGAAATAATCATTACCTAGCTTCTTTCATTGTTACATCTTCGAAAGGTGGCAGTTCAATAGCCTGGTAACAGTTCCGATATCGACAATATGTCGGTAGTCATCAACGTATTCTTAGATTTGTCGAAAGCTTCTTGACAAGCCAATAATTCCTAAGTCGACAGTTTATCGATTTATTCCGACTCGGGTCATTTTGGGAGGGCATTCGAATTAATTCGTTGTTTGTTCCCGGAAGTTTTAATACACAATATTCTACCATGATCATTTGTAAAATTTAAGTAGATGCAATACTGTTGGAGTTGAAAGCAACCTATTCGAATAAATGCATTTCACACACAAATAGAAGCAATTCAAAAAAGAAAATTTCTTGATTTTTGACAAATTTAAAAACTCAAAATTATTTTTATTTCCAAAATTTTATTGCGTATTCTATACGTAATGAATATTTCTAACACGTTCATTAGTAATATGTAAATAAATTTTTATAAAAATAATCAAATAATACTAATCAAGGTACAAAAACGAAGATAATGTCACATCATAATAAATAAAAATAAATTATTAAAAATACAATAAAATTGTAAATTCAAAAAAAAAAAAATATATAAATTATAAAAAAAAAAAAATAAATAAATTATAAATTTTAAAAATACTTTAAAAAAAAAAATATCATCCTTATATTTCCTTTGGATGTTCTTTGAACTTATAACTGTCAGAAAAAAATATGTTTTTACATTTTAAAGTGGAATAAAACTTATCTGAGAAATTTTACAAGGGCCTTAGAGTTTTGGGTGAAAAATCATATGGTGCTGTAAATTTATAAAATTAAAATAAAAACGAATCTATTATGTATTAATTATTCTCTTTTTTATTTAATAAGTAAAACAAATTTCAATGAGAGAAAATTCAATATAGCACAATACTGAAAAAGTTTGGCAGAGGCCAACCAGCAACCTGCCGTGAACATTTTTCTGGCCAGTGAGATTTATCACACTTTTACAAAATATATTTATTTTATAATGGCCAAAGTAGTTAAAACCAATGTATTAAAAAAAAAATACATTATTTGTGAATCCATATGTTTAAAAATTAACTGTCGAAATTAAGAGAAAAATTAACTTCGTTTTTAAAATAATAGTCTTGCGAATATATATGACAGATACTGCCTGTTTTATTTATGAGTTCATAGAATAATTAAATTATATTCTGCGAACTCATGAGTGCGTTTCTTGGAACATCTAATAAAGCAGGTTATAATATGAATATAAAAATATCTATAGTGGGTCTAAATATAATATGGGGATATATAATTTTTATATGTTGCCGGCGAAGTTATGATGCATTTCCAAAGTGGCCCGCAAGATCTTTGGGTTGGCCACCCCTGATATATAATCTTTGCAGCTGTTCAGTATAACACTGTTCAGATGGATGAATCAATCTCATCGGATCTAACTTCAGAAACAATGTGTACTACCGCCAAAAATTGTAACACTGAAAGGGAGGTGAGATCTCACAGTCCGCTGTTGAAAATTGCGATGAAATTTCTACCTGATGTAAGTGTCAAAACAATGCGATAAGATGGGGCTATTTTCAAGATCACGAAACAGGAAGCTAGAGGAAGAATTTATTCAATTGATTAAGAATGTAATAAGGGTGAGGGGAAGAACATGTTAAGCTGTCTGTGAGACCGCAGTCCCCTGTTACGGATTAAATAATAAAATGCCTTGATATTCAAATTACATTTTCACTATGCTATGCATTTATAAAAGGCCCACGAAGAACCAAATTTCCATTACATAATTAAATTGCTAATATTTGTAAAAAATACAATTTAATATAAAATAATTTTTTAAAAGATAATATTTATTTTGCTGAGAATATCTATACACATATACATAGATTTACTCTCTTATTAATCATTAACTTTTATTTATAACGTAAAAAATAATTGTCTATGATTAATTTTTCTTTGATAATGTCTGATTCGATTTATGAATTCCACTTTGATTCAAAAGAACGTTTTGATATTCAAAGCATATTTTCACTATGTTATGCATTTAAATAAAGCGCACGAAGAACTAAATTTCTATCACATAATTGAACTGCTAATAATTGTAAAAAATTACAATAATTTTTTAAAGATAATATTTATATTACTGAGAATATCTATAAGCATATACATACATTTACTCTCTTATTAATCATTAACTTTTAATTGTAACGTAAAAAATAATTGTCTATGATTAATTTTTCTTTGATAATATCTAATTCAATTTATGAAGTCCATTTTCAAAAAACAAACCCAAGAAATAAATATGAAAGGGATGTGAATTGATCGTTGTTTTTCATTTTTTAAAAGTATTGAAAATCATTTTCTATATACTAAAGATAAGTTTCGATCAAATGAAATTCAAAGCTCTCTAAATCTTTTAACCAAAACTATGTATTCATTACAGTTTTAGAAGTCAAATGATTTATCCATAATATTTTGACAGGCTTAGTTGAAAATTTAAGCACGCTAACTTTTCTCGAGTTTTCTTTTTCTATTCACTAAATAAGCATTTTAAATTCCTTTTAATGTTGAAGGATCAAGTCAAGAGATGGATTCGTAAGCTGTTTTAAAAATTCTATTAAAATTGGAATAGTAAATCTGCAGACATGATCTTCTATGTGGTAATGGAAAATAAAGCTTCATCCTAGCACTTTAACACTAAACGATATCTTCGCATTCACTGACTTTTTTATTTAACAAATTGAATTTTATAAACTTGGCTTAGCATTCCACCATTTATTTTTGCCGGTACTTTTTATTCAGTGCTTTGTCATAAGCATTTCTCTGGTATTGTTTTGTGCACTCGTTAAATTGCAAGGATCAATGCTTAAATTCGTTTCCATTAAAGGAATATAGAGGCTGCATTTTGAAAAAAAAAACCCATCAGTAAAATGAACTGGTTTTATGTTTTAAACATCTCTTAT